>OX371021.1:2704543-2907123 GCA_947308005.1 Yponomeuta malinellus | reverse complement strand
TCGGGGCTTAGGACGTCATGGGGCTCCATACAGTAACACTAGTGCTTGAAATGGAAAAAAATCATGTCTCCTTTTACAGATCGATTTTGCAAAAAGTGTCAGTATACAATCTCTCAATCATGTCAATAGTGATTTTAGACCCTATCGCCGTTCTCGCCCGTCTCCGCCATCGCATGTATCACTTTATATACAAAAAGTGATGTACATATTTTCAGGGTTCCGTAGTCCGACAAGGAAAACTATAGGAAATGGCGAAACTATAAAGAAATGTCCCATTAATAATAAAAACTACATATAATAAAAAATCTGAAAACACCATCCGATAGAGGAAAAAGATCCAAGAAAAATATATAACATAAATTTTCGACCAGAATGTCCCTTACAGCAACTGATACTTCCGCAGTCGATATCTGATATTACCGTGAGCTAGACGGATAGAAGACTCCTCACCTGCCGCAGTGCATCCGCCATTACATATATCACTATACAAAAAGTGATATACATCCGACATTGTATATCTTTTTTTTTTTATATAATCATATCCTATAAATATCATAAAATATCCGATAAGTTCTCACCTGCCGCAGCGCGTCTTCGTGCCGCTGCGCCAGCACGGCCGACTCATTGTAGTCGATCAGCTCGCCGTTCTCGCCCGTCTCCTGCCCATCCGGCGGCGGGTTGTTCAGCGTGGAAGCGTTCCCCGGCTCGCCGCCGCCGCCGGCGTCCGTCGCTGGGGGGGGGGATTGCGATTAGGGAAATTATTTTGCATCGGTAGTCTCCCCCTCCCCCGTCCTTGGCACAGTTGGTCACATTTGTGAGACCCCTCGCTCCCTAGTGTGACGTCACATATTTTTCAATTTTACGTCGAGAAATTATTAAATTAAAACAGCAGTTTCGAAATTACTTTATATTCCATTCAAATTTTTTTTATATTACCAACATCATATCAAACATTTGAAAATATTAGAGCCAATTTTTCAATAGTCAGTGAACGGTGTCACTGCTGACTATTGGATTTACATTGTATTGGAATGAGATTATAAAAGTACGAAATTAGCAAATTTCAGAGGTGCTATAATTAGTTATGCTTTTTCCCTTTAGTACTTGACCTAACGAACCTAAATAGTATATTGATTTGAATACATAATAGAAGTAGACGATGGCTGTAGAAATTAAATTTAAAAACTTTATTTTTATCTATTTACTATGGTTGTGACGTCACTAAGTTCGTAAAAGTTTTCATTGGTAACCAACTACGCGACGTCATCATGGCAGGGGTAATCTTAGAACATCATGACTGACCGCGTTTTTATCTGTTCGTGAAAAATTGAATTTAAAATTAAACTTTTGTAAAGCCCGATTTTTTTTTTATTTTACGGTGTAATAGAATTATTCATGATATTTCAAGTGTCATCAAAAACGGGGCCATTCGTTCAGGAAAATATCAAAAAGGAGGGTGTTGTTTTCAACATAAAAATTATCTCTCATGAATGTGTTGAACACTAGACACAACCGTCCTATAAATACCCTTTAATATTATTCTACGGTATAATATCAAACATTTGTCTTCTAAATAATTCTTGATGTTATAGTAAGCTTTTTTGCACAGAGTGTGCTTAGCACACATTTTAAACCGCGTCGAAGGTAACTCTAATATATCTTGAGGAATCTTGTTGCAGAACTTTACACAGTGCCCCATAACTTTTGATTGATCAATGAGGCACTTGCGTCAAACTCAGACTAAAGTGGCAGTGCTTGTGTACCACAGAAGACATAGAGAGTAATTTTAACAAAATGTTTTTTTCGGGCTTTCGGGTTTTAAAAGTTTGTAAGCGTAAAACTTCGCTTCCGGGAGGGGTAGACAAACGTCTTTTCTTGTCAATAAATGTTTATGCAATAGTTCGTTCATTCACTCACCTTCCGTGTAAGTCATGGTGCGCTGGAGGCTCCCGAAGCTGAGTTTGGAGCTGGTCTCGGAGTCAGTGCGCGCGCGCACCAGCCGCGCTTGCTCCTCCGACATGGCAAGTGCGGGCTCCGCTTAAAGACACCGGGCCCGTGGGTAACATCTGCAAGGAGAAGCTCCTTTGTAGTGGTTACTGGTTCAACGTGGCGTTATAGTCTGCCCCTCTACCCTATTGTCACTCAGACCCCTCTTTTCCACTGCGCGCTCTGGGCACGTGCCCAGGGCCCTGCAATCGATAGGGGCCTCTTTGATCCCGCCAGATAACCAAACGATAACCGATATTTATTGAGAAAGTACATACAAAAATTATACAAGATATGTTTTACGTTGTATGGCTTATCTACTTTCTTGGTCTAATCGAACAAAATAGCATTCTGTCGAGGTTGTAGGGGCCCCATTATCGTAATGTGCCCAGGGCCTCCAATAGGCTAAAGACGGCCCTGCCTATTGTGTTCAAATTGCGTCACAATTAAATGCGATAAGTCAGAAATAACGACTTAGTAAACGTTACGGTTGTTAGAAATAGAATAAAAGTTATTGAAACTTCAGAGCACAACGAAAACTGAACCATATTTGGTCTAAATTAAAAAAATAAATGCACCTATTTGAAACGCAAGTTGGCTGGCCAAAAAAGTTCTTTTTATAAGATTGATTTTCAGAACTTCTGGTATTCACAATTTTTTCAGTTTGGGTAACAACATCAACGAATAGGTTTTTTTGGAAATACAGATCCTAAGCAGAAGCTTAGCGTTAATAAAATAATAAATAGAATTAAAATTCATTATAAGGTTCGTAATAAATAAATTCAAGTCATTAAAAATCAATTAACAATTAAAATACTACATCAGATATAATAAATGAACATCAATTTGGTTGTTTGTCTACTTTTCACGAATACTATGATAATCAAACAGTGTTAAACACTTAGTACAATGCTTTCAAGTCCTCTTTATAAAAACACGATTCCTTAAAACACAAATGCAGTTTAATCTGTAGAATTCTAAATGGCCCCGTCTCAGTCATAATCTAACAGGTTAAATAGTAAAAACTTATCCCTTCATCACAGTCTATTTAATTAAACTGCATTTGACGAGCGTTTTAAAGAATCGTATAAAGAGATTTCGTATTTCAGAGACTCCTACTATTTGGATACAACATGTCATATGTACAGATTTTGTCCTTTTAAAGTATAATAGCCTAGTGGCTAGAACATTGGACTCAGAAGCGAGAGCCCCAGGTTCGATTCCTAGTGCAGGCATGTACCTATGACTTTGTTTTCTAAGTTATGTACATTTGTGAAGTTATAGTAGAAATACCACTCTCTAACGGTGAGGGAAAACATCGTGAGGAAACCTGAGTGTCTTTAGCTTACCTCAGCGCTTGAAATCGCCAATCCGCTGTGGGCATGTGTAGTGATTAAGCCCATACTATCTCCCTGAGTAAAGGCCTGTGCCCTACAGTGGGACGTATATAGGCTGCTTATGTAAGTATAACCTCACGTGCTACAATGAATCATGCATAAATACAAACATAGATTGCTAAAAAATAGACGGTTTCTTTTAGTTCTGCCTTAGAGGAGGCAAAAGGAAATGTGAGCCATTTGCCCCTAACTAATTATGCATTTTGCAGTCTCACACAGCATGCACGTTCGAAGGGTAATAAAAATTATATTATAATTAATTCATTAAAACGTTAGGAACATCTAAGCAATAAGGAGTACAAAACGTAAGTTTCATTCCATTTATTACCTTTATTTAAGCACAATACTATTTATTATTGAAATGGTGTTAACTTTTAATTTTTGACAGCTCATAAAAGTATAAAATGAGCATTGGTGGCAGTTGGTAGTATGCTCGTCTAACACACACACATACACACGTACGCGCACACACACACACACACACACACACACACACATACGATTATGTTCTACCTAAACACATAAAACACTCGCCTTACACTTTTATCTTTTGTAATAATTTTGTCATAACAGTAATAAAGTAATCTTTAAAATAAGTAAAATATCAAATTAGACTAAGTTTTTAAGCTATGGAAGTGCGGTGTCACCTAGTACAGGCATTATACATGCTTATGGCTCCAGATACTATGTACCGTTAAATTAAGCAGTTTAAGAAAATAAAGATTTTGTATTTTGTTTTTGTTGTCACATTCAAAAGGTGTTTTTGGGTCCAAATCGAATACACGAATGACTTTATTTTCTAAGTTGCTTACGTTTGTGAATTTTTAGTAGCAGTACCACTCACTAACGGTGAAGGAAAAGATTGTAGGGAAATGTGAATAGCTTGGGTGTTCACATACCTCGATGCTTGAAATTACAATCTGCAGTGGGCACGCTTGGTGATTAATCCCATACACTGTCTCTGAGAAAAGGCCTGTGTGATTAACGGCTTATCTGCAGTGTCACAGATCTGTGTCCAAGTTTGTATCCACCACCTATACATTCCATTAGCGAGGGCAGTTATTAAGTTAAAACATAAAATTCAAAACAGGGTAAGTGCGAGACGGACTTGCATACCAAGGATCCTTACCACAAACATAATATTACATATTTATTTAGCCCCCAACTTTACCCAAAATGTGTCTCTTTCCTAGAGCTCTTTCCTTTAACGGGAGTTCAACTGGTTGGTTACTCTGTATTTTTTTTTTCATCACAACTTGTTACTACCATGGATGTAATAATCAAACAGGATTGAGCACTATGAAAAGCGTTCAATAGAAAACTAAACTCTTTATTATGTCAAATAAAACATAAAATCGTATGAGTAAGCAGACTAGAGAAAAGCGTCCAGAGCGAGAGCCACAAACTGGAGAAGGGTCTCACTCACACAGTTGCCATCATAAAATAAAACATTGCTTTGGTAAACTGAAAAAATTGGGAAATGTAGGGCTAAAACAAATATCATCATGAAATTTTGCCATTTTCCTTACAGAATATTATAGTAGATAACATTTTAAATTGTAGTTTTGTTTTAAAATCCTTTACAAAGCGTATTTTGTAAATTATTATTTTTTATTTATAACACATATGACATCCCTGCTGATTGAATATGGCATCTATCAGCATATTGTTGGATTGTTGTTTGCTTCCTCAATTTCCTGAAATACATAGAAAATGGTGAAAGTGTGCTGTGTGAAGGGTTGTAAAAGTGAGAGCTTTGCTAACTGTGGGATCTCGTTTCACCGGTGAGACTGAAACTTTGTTTTAGCATCTAAAATGATATATTTTCATTTTATGTGGAATACTATGACCATGATGTTGTAAAATGTAGGCCATGTGTTTGATTACCTAATGCTCTCTTTTCAGTTTTCCTAAAAACGAAAGCTTACAATCATAATGGATGGATGCTCTAGGAGGCTCCAGTTCGACAGCATGTTGTAAATTCTATGCATTTAAATAAGTTATTTCATTGTGTTTATTTTTAGATTAAAACGAATTTTGTGACTTGATTTTGGCTTTTATTTCATAATGTTAAAACGTCGTTGAATAAAAAAAACAATGCGAGATTTTTCATTACAGTTCTTCAGTCAATGAATATATCACTACTGTGTCGCCCATTATGGAAGTAACTAACTGCCCAAGCTACTCCTAAAGAGAGAACTTCGCTCGTTCCTTCCGGCTTCCTTTATGTTTGGACCCGTTTTTATTGACAACAAGGTCACCCTACTTAGAAAGAGATGGCATTCTCTAGTTCGAGCCTCCTTGTCAGGACATTTTTTTGTCTGAGTACTCAATCCTGTTTGATTATTACATCCATGGTTACTACACCAAGTTTGACAAAATAGAGCATATCACAAAAAAAAACAAGCCTTTGTCATGGCTACAACAAAGAGTTTTTGCAAAATCTTGCTCTATAATTTCTACTCTTTTTTATAAAGAAATAATACCTAGTTATTTAGTGTCCAAATTAATTCTCACATATTTTTTATATTCATAAATCTAAATAGGTTTGTATTATTCATAAATACTTCAGGAATTGTGCTAATAAAGTTTTGGGGAAGATAAGCTATTTACACAGATAATAATGATGCAAGCAGGCTCAAAATGCAAGGTATAAATAAAGAAAAGAATTTATTGTACTCAACAATCAATCCTACTTAAATATTATAAGCACTTGAATATGAAGGTAGATTAGAGATATGAGTACAATAAAAATTACATTGTTGCAACCCCCGATTTGATTCAAGTAGGTAAGCTTATCTTTTACGAATATTTTACCGACCACTTACGATTGAATTTATTCAGGCAGCCAGTGACTGAACAAGAGATCCTCGTTTTAGCACCAGAAAGTGTGGAAGCTACTGATTAACACCAATAAGCAGGTTTTACCATGAAATCGTCCGTCAAGGCGTCAAGCAAGTTAGCGAAATGAAAATAAAAACACATGAAGCGAGCGCAGATTAGGACACAGATTAAAAAGACTTTTTTCAGACAGTCACAGACTCATGAGATTTAAAACTAATCTAAAGGAAAAAAAGAGTTTTTAAATCTTGTGTAAATGAATGTGAGAAGGTAGACGTGAGCTAGACTAACTGCATAAAAATATAATAATTAAAGTGAATTAAAACATCTAATGATGTGTCTACTTTAGAAGAGCTGCTGTATAATCGATCGATCATCATGAAATAATAGAGCTACACCGAACATTTATTAACACAATACTTGACAATCACTCAGCAAATCAATTGGCGGAATACACGGCAAAATAGAGATTAATATTGTTATTTGATTAGTCGTTAAAGTACGTATAATAAATCATTTACTGGCAACTTAATAAGCATTAAATAAACTTAACAGTCCCATGACTGTTAAGTTTATTAGCTAGGCTAACTCACAGTCACAGATTAGAAGGCTAAGCCAAAACGTTCAACGAGTGGAATTTATCAGTCAAATAGTTTTAAAACTAAATAAAACTTTCGTAACTCGGACGTTGGCAGAATCCTTAGGGAAGCCATCACTACAAAATTGATTGATTGAGATTTTAAGTAAAGTGTAAAAGAAAAAATATTATTCACTTTTTGCTAGTCGACGTACAATTTTAAAAACAATGCAACTATGAAAGCGATGTCCAACTTGTTAACATATCGAAAGCGTGCCACTCCAAAATAATCACATTATAAAATATATTGTACAAATTACATTGTGAAGATTTAACGCTGGTGTTTGGTGCAAATTTTGCAAAAAAGTAGATAATTGGGACTCTTAAAACCTGCGGCACATTTCAAGAAATTGTCTGCGGCACTGATTTTGACCATTCATAGTTATCTTTCTCCTTTTCCTACTGCGACACTAGAAAACTTTTTTATCACCTTCTACCATTAATGGCCGAAACGGGAAACATTTCGCAAACAGCACTTGGCATACATACACAAGGTGATTTTCGTTAGGGTCGGAATTGCATTAAGTTAGGTAAATTGGAATTGAAATATTATATCCATTATTTTTTTAAGGAAAACGATAGACTATTTATTCAATGATAAAAAAAACTTATTGAAGCCGGCACATCATGCCTTGGACCACACGTATCTACTAACTGAATAAAATATCCCGAGTAGCACATATCTCAAGAGTTTCTCTACCTTGTGAACCAGACTGCTCAATCTTAAGAACTTAGCATAAACTCGATAAGCAGCATAAATAAGCTGAATTTAATGTGTACTGGCTCTTCCTTTATTAACTAAAGAGAGTGTGTTCGCAGTAGTTTAAGTTTATAATTATACTCTATTTAGATATCGTCACGTTGTTTTTTACTTTTTTCCAAAATTAGAATTATTTAATTTCCGAGTGAAAATTCGTTCTCTAACTTACACTTCTAGAGCTGCAGCTTAAGGGATTAATTTAACAGAACATTCGTCCATAAAAATAGACAGATGTTGATAAAATAAGTTAGTTTTCTCGTATTCAGGAGATAATTTCTTTGCAGCGCCTTCAATAATTATATCTCTGTATAGACACTGTATATAAATTACCACAATGACTGCAGTCTATACATTGTGGTAATTTGTGAATAAACTGTTTGGCAAATAATAAATTATCTCGATTTTCTATGACCCTTAGATAATTTGTACTTTAAATCGAATTGTAATAATAAAAACATGATCATTTTGCGTTTTAACCGTTTATTATCCAATATAATATATTATCCGTTTTGGAGGCGTCTGTTTATTATCGAACTCCTCCAAAACGGCTTCACCGATGTTTATGAATTTTTTTGTGTATATTTGGTAGGTTTGAGAATAAGTTGTAGGCTAATTAATATGGCAAAACAACGTTTGCCAGGATAGCTAGTTATCTATACAGAAGAAAAATTTTAATCTTTGAGTTATTGATTATACTAATAATACTCATCTCTTCTTGACTATAAACATAATTTAAAAAGTAATACTTTGAGAACGTCCAGGGTGAGTAAATGATTCTTGCACATAGTACCGGCCTTGAGTTATGAGTGGACAACTGCATAAAATATTCGTGGACAATAAAGAATTGCAGGAGGAGTATCATATTCTAAACCATATACTGTTTTATTAATTTTAAATGAAAGTTAATAATATAGGGTTTGTTATCTCTTGAATAAGCGTGATATATTAATGATATAGATGAGCTAACACATTTTATTAGTCGCATTTTAATGACTTCTGTTAACCTTTGTTTGTAATATTTATTAATTTAGTTTATAAACCTACTAAGTACCGTAAACCAATCGTAAGACTTATCTTAGGAAGTATGCACCTCGTGCGAATAAGGCGCTGCTGGTATCGATTGAAATAAGTTTGCGCATTGCGCAGGTAGTTCAGTTTGCACATGCGCAAAATTTATATTACCTTTCTGTCATTCTAAAAATAGACTGAGCTAGCAAACCCTCTATTGGGAAGAGGCGGTATATAATATTCTCTATACATCATAGTTAGACATTTTCGTGATGAGCTGTTTGTATATTGTTCGTTGGTATGAGGGGACATAAAAAAATGAAGTACGTAGGTTGTGACCCCAGGGCATTGAGATATCTGTGGTTGTGACACTTCCTTTGTTGCACTCCCCGAGGACATTAGTTTTATGTCTAGGTTGGAACAACATATTAAGTTAATGCCCTGCAAAAATATGATAGCCAAATATTATTACTGTTTCATAAAATTTTAGGGACCTTTTCTTCTTAAGTATCTTTTAGTAGCCTTGTAATACTTTTCGACTAACGGCGTATTTGCCGGTGAGATACAACACTCGATCATTCACTTCACTCATTCGTTCTTCTGTCAGAGACAGTAACAACATTGTTCTGTGGTAAAAAAAACAACTTGAAAACAACTGTCTGTCACAAAAAGTTCGCGGGAACGTTCGATAAATAACGAATAACAAATTTATTCAAGTGTCCAGCTGAGTTTCTCCGCGATTGAACTCAGTAAAATGCTCGGCTCCACCGCAGCACAGGTGAAACTCATACGCAAGTACCTGAAACTAAAGATTCTTGAAGACAACATTACGTTTCGCGGACATAACCTGGAAAGACACCATGTTTACGAACTAATGAGGAAAACCATCGTGAATGGAGAGTCCCACTCAGCCCTTGTCATTGGGGCCAGAGGCTGCGGAAAAACTACGGTAATTGTTAACGGGTGTATATGAATTTTAACCATAGATATACATAAAATCACGTCCGGATCCCGGAGGGCTAGGCAGAGACCAGGATTGGTCACTTGCCTCGATCCTGACAAATCTCTTTCGCTTCACCAACATTCATTAGTCGCTGGGTACTATTAGGGTTCCATACCTAAGACTCCTGTCCATCTCTGTCTGGCTGTCACCAGGCTGTATCTCATGAACCGTGATAGCTAGACAGTTGGAATTTTCACAGATGATGTATTTCTGTTGCCGCTACTGCAAAAAATACTAAAAAAAGAATAAAATAAATATTTAATATTTTTGCCGTTTTTTGTTCGATATTAATAACAGCAACAGCTAGACGCTGGAAATATTCACAGAATGTTTAGTTCTACATATATTCGCGTCAAAAAGAAATAATTGAATTAAAATAGATATAATATTTAAGTGGGGCTACCCATACGACAAATGTGAGTACTACACCGTTTTTGCCCAATATTATTAACAGCAACAGTTAGACACTTGAAATATTCACAGAATATTTACTTGTACATTAACTTAGAAATAAATAATTAATCAAAATAAGCTCCCATACAATACACATGATTTTTTTGCCATTTTTTGATCAATATTAATATGGGCAGCAGGTAGACGCTGGAAATATTCAAATGTTGTATAGATCATGGTACAGAACCCTTCATGCGCGAGTTCGACTCGCACTTGGCCGGTTTCTTATGTTGCCCTTTACTACATCTGTTATTGGGTCAAAGTATGCCCGCCCATAGCCCCGGCTGCCTGAGTGATCTTAAACGATTACGAAGGTTAAGCAACACAGGGCGCGTTCAGTGCATGGATGGGTCGCCGTCTATGCCTAACGCTAGTGGCATTTTTCCGAGCGGTTCCGTGCTTCGCAAGGCACGCTAAGCTGTTGGTGCCGGCTGCCGTCAATAGATGGCAGTCGTTAAGCCAAGTCAGAGGCCTTAAAGCGGCTTGACAAATTCTGACAGTAGACGAGCCACTAGTCTACAAGCCTCCACCAATCCGGACTTGGCCCCCGTGGTGGAGTATGGCCTATACCTTCCTCAGGGAAGAGACCCGTGCCCCTCGGTGGGGACATAATGGGTTGATGATGATGATGATGCCCGCCTGGGATGTCCCTTACCAGTCCCTCCACCCACATTCGCTCGATATATTTCTTCAGTCAATCTTTCTTCCTTCGTCCTCTCCTTATACCCAAAACAATGAAACATTCCTTTCTCAGTTCTAGTCACTAAATCCTCAGTTCAGTCCACAGTGTGCTCTAATCTCGCTATTGCTATTGATAGTTATTATCTGAAAATAAATAAACTGAATTGAACTTTATTGATTCCAGCTTATAAACTCAGTGCTGAGTCAGCTGTCTAAGGAGGTAGACCTGGAGCGGGATGCCATCATCGTACGCCTCCATGGCCTCATGCATCATGACGATAAACTGGCTCTCAAAGCTATTACTGCTCAGGTAAGAAAATAGCCCACCAAATTAGCATGCTGAAGTGGCACTGGGCCGGCCATATCATCCGACTAACTGATAACCGATGGGGTAGACGAGTTCTTAAGTTTAGACCGCGGATCGGTAGATTTAGTGTAGGACGTCGGAGGGTACACCACTCGAGCTTAAAATAGTGTGGCTCCCGAGGTGGACACTCGACTTTTTAACACCCCCTATGAAAAAAATAAGTAAGTGCAACTTATGAATGAGAATAGAATAGAACGTTTGTACCACATTTTTAGCGTCCGATACAATGTTCTCTGGAGTTAATAGAATACTGTCATTCTCACTACTTGAAGACATACTATTTTTTTAAAAAACTTAGTAAAATCCAAATTTGTGTATGTAAACATTTACGAACGAAAGCGGAGGAGTCCATTTTACCCGTCTTTTATTTTTTCACAAACTATTTTTTAAATCTGGCCTGCGCGTGGTTTCTTTATCATACAGCCAGTTACTTGTTCATCCAATGTTCTTGATTGATCTCTTTGTGACTGGAACTTTTACTAGAAATATCCACATTCCAAATTCAAATCACTTTTCATCCCTAAAGCTATTTGGTCCCTGTTTATGAGGCTCTTTTTGAATAAATGTGATAAAAATATAGATTCGACACCCACATTAGAATGAATTTATAAAAATATTGAAACATTTAATAAACAAAAAAAAATCAGGTCCTAAAAAGTCTTAAAAAAAAATCTTCATTTATTAATTTTTATTTGTGTCATACAAAATCTTACAGTGTAAAAGCCATTACAGCGTTAACCAGAGATAATGCCGCAGAAGGTCATCATCATCATCACCAACAGCCATTTAACGCCCACTGCAGGACATAGGCCTCCCTCATGGTTTTCCAAGCTTCCCGGTCTTGTGCCGCCCGCATTCAGCGACTCCCTGCCATCGTAACCAGGTCGTCAGACCATCTGGTGGGAGGTCTGCTCACGCTGCGTCGTCCGGTCCGCGCACGCGCGGGCACGCGTGGTGATTAAGCCCATACTCTCTCCCTGAGAGAAGGCCTGCGCCCTACAGTGGGACGTATATAGGCTGCTTATGTAAACATAAAGTTATGGAATACATTTTTTATGGCATATAGAAAATAAACTAAAATTAACCTAATAACATCTTTCCCTTATAGGTACAGGATATTTTCTGTGCTTGTGTAATCCAGTCTTAAATAGTATATTGTGTCTCAAGGGAGCAAAATGATATATTTACGGCGAGGGCGGTATATTGAATCCTGAGTGAAGCGAAAGATTCTACAATAGAATCCCGAAGTAGAATCTTGAGCGTAGCGAGGTATTCAAGTGTTTACGCCCAAGACGGAAATAATTTTGCTACCGAGTGACACATACTGCTTTTCACACCTGCTATAAGGAAAAATTATTTATGTGCCGTGGAAGACAATTATGATCGATTGCAACAAAATAAAAATCGAATTGGAATTACATTTTGTGAAAATCTGCACACGGATCATGCTGAGGGCAATAAAAAAAAAACTAGAATATCAGGGAAGAAAAGTACAACTTTGATCCCTCATTTGAGGGAATCAAGGGATCTTTTCTGAATAGCAGGTGTGAAAAGTAATTTTGTTATTGTGGCTTTTCCTTCTACTGCTGAGTTGGATTTATAATGACTTGGGGCCGCAGTAATTTTGTACAAATGCCCTCAGTCAGGGTGTACTTCCATGTTTGTCCTATTTTGGTCACCGTAGCACAGAGTCTTCTAGTTTGGTACCAGCACAAGTGATGGTGTTGTGTAAGTTGCTTTTTAGGGTTCCGTACCCAAAGGGTAAGGGACCCTGTTACTAAGACTTCTGTCCGTCCGTCTGTCACCAGGCGGTATCGCTTGAACCGTGATAGTTAGACAGTTAACATTTTCACAGATGATGTATTTCTGTTGCCGCTATAACAACAAATAATAAAAACAGAATGAAATAAATATTTAAGGGGGGCTCCCATACAACAAACGTGATTTTTTTTGCTGTTTTTTTGCTCGATATTAATAACAGCAACATGTTCCGTGTGGCGCCGGATTAAGAATAGCGTCACTCAGTTTCCTTCCGTGGATGTCGTAGAAGGCGACTAAGTAAATCAATTACCAGGAGACGGGCAGCAGCGTCTTCCTGAGATTCCAACCGCATACTGCGATCGCCAACTCGCCTGCCAAGCGTGGCGATTATGGCAAAACCCCACATGGTTATGAAAGCTACGAAGGAGGCCTGTGTCCTGCAGTGGGCGCCAAATGGCTGATGATGATGAATAGGTAGACGAATTAAATATTAAAATGTTGTATAGATAATGGTACGGAACCCTTCGTGAGCGAGTCCTGCTCGCACTTGGCCGGTTTTATTTTAATTTTATTTGACATTACCAGATGCAGCTTGAAAACGCGGTTGGCGACCGAGTCTTCGGGACCTTCGCAGAGAACTTGACCTTCCTCCTGAGCTGCTTGCAGAGCGGGGCAGACCGTCGCTGCAAGAGCATGGTGTTTGTACTGGAGGAGTTTGACATGTTCTGTCATACTGCGCGGGCGCAGACACTACTCTACAACCTGTTTGACGTCACCATGTCCGGCCAGGCGCCCATGTGCGTCATCGGTGAGTTTAAGGTCTACAAGTAAAATAATAGCAAAGTGACGTTTTTAGGGTTCCGTACCCGAAGGGTGCCAAACGGAACCCTATTACTAACACTTCACTGTCCGTTTGTCGGTCCGTCCGTCCGTCTGTCTGTGTGTCAGTCTGTCACCAGGCTGTATCTCATGAGCTAGGCCGTTGAAATTTTCACAGATTATGTATTTCTGTTGCCGCTATAACAACAAATAATAAAAACAGAATGAAATAAATATTTAAGGGGGTCTCCCATACAACAAACGTTGTCTAAAGACAGCGCTCGCCATCTAGCGGCCATCTATACACCGATGTCATATCGTTAAATATCAATGCTAACGCTTCTTGTTGGTTTCTATAGATGGCGCTGTTCTCAAATTCGATCTCTGTCTAATATTGTATTGATAATGGTACGGAACCCTTCGTGCGCGAGTCCGACTGCACTGCCGGTTTTTTGGACATGGTAGGGAATAGAAAAAAACGGCCAAGTGCGTGTCGGGCCACGCACTTGGCTGTTTTTTTCTACCTTTTTTTACCTACTTTACAGAACTAACAACTTCATCAAAGTAATTTTCAATGGATTTTGTACGAAGCTTTCATTGTAGATTAGATTAGATTAGACTAATACTCTTTATTGCTCACCGTACATTATATCAGTACAAAAAAAATCTTATATCTAAGTTACACAAAGTACATAACTTAGTAACCAAAGTCGTGTAATGAGATGATTTATAAAGCGTCCAGTGGCGCCTTCACTCTTACTAGATGGGTGAAAGGACCCCTCGGACGCTGCAGTGCCTGGGACATTGTTTTGAGGCCCAGCACCTATACCATCCTGACAGCTTAGTCGGCCTAGCCCACAGGAAAAACAAGTCAATACGTGCGGAGCCAACAAAGCTGCGGGTTTCCTCACGATGTTTTCCTTCGTCGTTAGCGTATTGTATTGCTATTGAAAATAAACAAAGTCATAGGTACATGCCCGCACTGGGAATCGAACCTGGGTCTCCCGTTTCCGAGTCCAATGTTCTACCCACTAGGCTACCACCGCTTCTAGTTGGTCTGCCCATCTAAGCCGTTGAGACCATGCTTAATAAGTTCATGGTAGCTCTATCGTGTACATCTCATTGCGAAGTTTGATTGGTGCGAGGTGACGTGGGTTCGAATCCTCACTCGGACATGTCTTTTGTATTATAAATTTATTTTAAAAATAGTACGCTAGCCGTCCGCCGACAGCAGCACTGTCTATGCTTCGTAAAAAAACAAGAGTGAACCATCTATTTCAGGTTAATATAGTAGGAGTAGACGAGTGGAGACCGCGGATCGGTAAACGTAGTGTGGGACGTCCTCAGACTCGGTGGAGCGATGATCTTCGCAGGGCGGCTGGCAAGAGCTGGATGAGAGTAGCCTAGGACCGTGCTCAGTGGCGTGCTATAGGAGAGGCCTATGTCCAGCAGTGGACAAGCATAGGCTGATGATGATGATGATGATAGTAATCTATGGTTGAGACTTACAGGATCCCACTATTGTGTGTGTGTTTCTTTTTCTAATCTTATATTTTCCTTACCGTCAGGCCTCACCAGCCGCTTAGACGTGATGGAACTGCTAGAAAAGCGGGTCAAGTCCCGCTTCTCCCACCGGCACATCTGTCTGTATCCTACCGAGGAACGCGATGGCAAGCCAATGTCGCCCTTACAGACATTCCTGCGGCTGTTGGGACAGTTACTGACAGTCCCCGTACCAAGGGTCGCGGAATCTCCTAGGAAAAAGATGGTATGCTCACACCAATCTCACACGTAAAATTTTATTTGAACTTTCAGTTGAATCCTACTACACGAATTAGTATGAATACCATGTCTAAGGCACTCGAAATCCATGTATTTTTTTAGGGTTCCGTACCTCAAAAGGAAAAAACGGAACCCTTATAGGATCACTTTGTTGTCCGTCTGTCCGTCCGTCCGTCCGTCTGTCAAGACCCTTTTTCTCAGGAACGCGTGGAGGTATGAAGCTGAAATTTATATCAATTACTCAGGTCTACTGTCCCTTGAAGCTGTGAAAAAATCAAACTTCTAAGCCAACGCAATAACAATAACGAAACAGCAATTTAAGCTGCATATTTTGAAACTCGCAAGTACTCGCAAGGGAATCAAAACCTAAAGGGTACTTCCAGTCGACCTAGAATCTTGAAATTTGGCATGAAGCAACGTTTTATAGCACACATAAAGGAAAAATTCCGAAAACCTTAAATTTTTAGTTGCATTACAAAATATATATTTTTTAATAAATATAAACTTATTACTTTTTTCCTCATGAACGCGTAGAGCTATCAAGTTGAAATTCATATCAAATACTTAGATCTAATTGCCTTTAACCCGTGAAAAAATGTTGTTGACATTGCAGGTTTGTACGGAACCCTCGGTGCGCGAGTCCGACTCGCACTTGGCCGGTTTTTTTTAATTCGTATCCCATGCTTCGTTCCGAATCCCGCGCCTCGTGCTTGTCACCCACTGAGGAAGGCGATGGGAGCAAGCCAATAACGCCCCTAGAGACCTTAATGCGAGTTTTGGGACAATTATTGACGGACCCGTTACCGAGGGCCCGAAATCCCTTACGAAAAGGACATGGGATTGTGTTGTGTGTAATTTGTTATTAGTTATATTAGCAATACCACACGCTAACGGTGAAGGAAAACATCGTGAGGAAACCTGGGTGTCTGAGCTATTCACATACCTCAGCGCTTGAAATCGCCAATCCGCGGTGGGCACGCGTGGTGATTAAGCCCATACTCTCTATCAGAGAGAAGGCCTGTGCTCTGCAGTGGGACGTATATAGGCTGCTTATATATATTATTGTATTCTTTTTGTTGCACGAACCTGTGCTGAGGACAATTTTTAAAAACCTATTTAGAGGCTAAAAATTCCACTCATCCCGGGACTTGAACCCGCGACCTCTGGCTAACCGTGCCAGCGCTCTCCCAACTGAGCTAATGGGCAAGTGTAGGCTTCGGCGAAATTTCGAGCCTCTTTACAAACTTCTCTGTATTACGTACAGGCAGCGACATCTGCCCGAAGCAATTTACATCACTTGCAGCCCCGAGTAACCCACTTTGCAGTTAGGTTTTTACATCGGAATGATATCGCTGTACCTACAGGATGGTATTCTTTTTGTTGCACGGGTTGGTGCAACAAGAAGAATACAATTAGCTCAGTTGTGAGAGAGCTGGCATGGTTAGCCAGAGGTCGCGGGTTCAAGTTAAGGCGTGGGTGGAATTTTTAGCCTCTAAATAGGTTTTTAAATATTATTATTATTATTACAACTAAAAGCGCCGTGTGGCGCCGGATTAAGAATCGCCGTGTGGCGCCGGATTAAGAATAGCGTCACTCCATCTCCTCCCGTGGATGTCGTAGAAGGCGACTAAGGTAATAAATTACCAGGAGACGTCTTCCTGAGATTCCAACCGCATACTGCGATCGCCAACCCGCCTGCCAAGCGTGGCGATTATGGCAAAACCCCTCATGGTTATGAAAACTATGAGGGAGGCCTATGTCCTGCAGTGGGCGTCAAATGGCTGATGATGATGATGATTATTACAATGTTTCACAGGTGCCCAGACGCAAATCCCAGAGCCGGATCGAGGACACAAAATCAGCTGACTCCGAGGAAAACCACTTGGACATTCCGAAGGAAGTGTTCAAGAGATGCAACGTGGATCCGAAGCATTTCGCTCAGCTGGACAGGCAATTTGTGGAGGATTGGAACGCCCATGTACAAGCTCTGGTGGAGGAAGAGACAGTTGTGGACGCTGTGGAGAAGTTCTGTTACTATACGGTGAACGAGCAGGTGTTTAGAGACATGCTGGTGAGTACATACTGTTGGTTTAGCTGTTAACACGCTTGACTAGAATAGAATAGAAATCGTTTATTACCAAAACACAAACAATTTAAAAAAGCAATAATAGCAGAGATTTACATTTTTTTTAGACTACGTCTAACCATGTTGGTAATTGGAGAGAGCTCAGCTAACATGTCGGCTACCACAGGGTAGCAACCAACGCTGGTTTTCAGCACTCCCCAGCTCTTAGGTTGACATTTAGAGCTGGAGTTGAGGCAGGTAGGTACACGTTAAATATAAAATTATATAAATAAATAAAAAGAAAAAAAAAACTACCAATCTCCTAGCACAGGGTACGCTTTGGACCCTGGTCTGGATCTGAAATCATTTATTTATTTATTTACACAGCATTACACATCCAACTACAAGTGACAACACAAATAAAAGATAGAAGAAAACTGAGATTTGCAATACACAAAAGCACTGAGATTTGCAATGCGCCGTACGGTAATGTACCAATGGGCATTGTCCGAAATATACAATAGTTACAAATGATACGAGACCCGTGCCCCTCGGTGGGGACAAAATGGGTTGATGATGAGACAAATGATACACATCACACCTAAATCAGGTGTTATAAAATACATTTGTCTCTCCGGTAATTATTTTTATAATTTTTTTAACTTAGCATAAAAAAAATCGCTAAAATGAGTCTAAATTATCACTAGATAATTAGACAATTAAATTACCACTTTTTAACCCTTCTCTAAATAAAGTTTTTTTTTCATTTTCAGATATGGTTTTGATCTGTAGTGAGATTTGGATAGTAAAAAATATACCAAAATGTCTGTCACAGAATGTGTTACTGACTTCGGGTGTCGAAATCCTATTAATAGGATTTGTATTTCTGTAATTTAAAAAATGCCTACTCTTCCGCCAACTTTTCACTCGCGCAGCGCAATAAATCCCATGCAAATCCGTGCGCTCGGAGAACACAGCCTTAAAAGGATGGAGAGTAGTAAATTATATCTACAATCATAATTCAAGTTTGACACCCGGATAAGTGAGTTTATATGCGATATAGATCCTATCACAACATCTAATATCGCCGTTCATATTGCAAAATGTTACATGTCAAAAAAATACGATTTTTGTTTTTTCATCGAAATAGTATGAAAATTAGTAAATTAGAAGAAAATTAAGTCGTAATAGTATACATAGCGAATCAGACCGAGGATTACAATGTCTTGGACATGTGACAGAATCAATTATTTATACAATTTTGATGAAAAAACAAAAAAAGTTTTTTTTTGACATGTGACATTTTGCAATATGAACAACGATATATAAAAATCTCGTGTCACAGTGTTTATTATCGAACTCCTCCGAAACGGCTTCACCGATTTTTATGATTTTTTTTGTGCATAATTGGGTATTTGACAAAGTATCAAATAAGTTACTTTTAAAACGGAATTTTGTATGAAAATACTGTCTTATGACGTCACATTTCAGAGCACTCTATTTATGTTTAATCTATTTAAAAATTGTAATAACTAGTAATTGACTAAAAGAGATACATTTTCCGAGATATTTTGTAATTTTTGTTTTAATCGAGCATATGAAATTGTTGATCGTGTCAAATACCGTATTGGTAGGTCTGAGAATAGGTTGTAGGCTAATTAATATGGTTAAACAACGTTTGCCGAGCTAGTTTGTTTTTAATATTTATAATTTCGACCATTTAATCTTTGCACCAACTCTTCTTCTCTCTTATTCTCCTTCGGCAACATTTCCATTGCAACGTTGTCTGGACGAAATTCCTGTTAGCAATAAGGGCGCCCTTTGTACTTTTTTCAGGCGCTAAGCTACCAAAACAGAGGTCGTGGCCTCAGTCTGGGTGTATGTTCATGTTTGTATTGTCCTTGCCTGGTTACCGTGGCACAGGGTATCCTAGTTTGGGACCAGGTCAAGTGATTGTATTGTGTGGAAGTTATTATTATTATTTTTGTAATTTTTATTTATGTGTGTAGTTTATTGTGTGCGAGAAAGGTTATTCTTCACTTAGCCTTTATAGATTCCTCTGCAGTTAGGGGAGGTTAGGTTAAGATGAAAGTTTTATCCCAATATCGGATACCAGCACCTCCGTCTACGCGGTGAATTAGATTAATTTTTATTTTATTTGATCTTATTCAAAAAACCAACAGCGTTACAGAGTTTCACAACTTAAAGTGATGTCTAATAAGTAAGGCCAATAACAGGTACCTACAACTATTTAAACTGGATACTTATCGTGAGCTTAGCGTTAAACGTGAGTGAGCCTCGGGCCGACACCACCAAACCCGTGCGAGTCTCAGACCGGGTACGAAATGAACCCCTCACCCAGTAAGAGGTCAATACTCACCCGGGCCAAGACCAGGCCATCCCGGTAAAATCGGCCCTAAACTTTTGATATAATTATTTAACCATTACATTATGTCAAAAAATTTCAGAGGAAATGGGGAACGTCGTAATGATGCGCAACGTGCAATAGTTCCCCCAGTTCCGCTGACATTTGACATGATATAATATGATATATATCTGTATATATAGCTTGAGCCTAAACATTTTGTTTTTCAATCAACAACAACACTTTGTCACCAGTTCCAAGTAGTTTTCCAGCCTGGGTCCCTCGCAGGGCAATCTAGACGGCATAATATGTTGGCTTAATTATTAGACGTAATACAGTACCTAATTAGGCTAGTGTACCTTTATGGTAAATATTCGTTTGTATGTTATTGTGTCCTGTAATTCATAAATGTGTCAGTTTTTGTTCGTAAAGTCCTCGTGTGTCCAGTCCTGTGTGTAAGTAATCATGTTGCTAAATGTATACTATTTAACAAAGTATACATACTTTTATATTTAAATGGATATGTTAGGTTAGATGATAAACATGTTTATTCATTGATTTTTAAGTTAAAAGTTTGAAAAGGCACTGATTTTTGGCCTGAAAATGTAATTCGAGATAAGATACCTCTTCCTAGAACTAAGTTACGCTGGGTCGTAGTGGTCTAAATAATTTATGTTAATAAAGCACTTTAAAAACAAACAAAATAACAATCTAGACGGCGGCGCGCTTTCACGCGCGACAAAAAACATTTTGTTTTTATCTTCTTTTTGTTTCCAGTTCCAAGTAGTATCCAGCCTGGGTCCCTCGCAGCCCTACCTAGACGGCGTCGCGCTTTCGCGTGCGACGGACCGCGCGGTGTGCGGGCGCCGGGCCGCCGCCCTCCGCTCCCTCTCCGCTCTGGAGATGTCGCTGCTCGTGGCCAGTGAACACGCGAGAGAGGCTCGCCCGGACCAGCCCGCTAATATAGAGATGATATTGCACAGGTAAAGTCCGATTTTGTTATTTAAGGGTTTAGTTTTACGGTCTTCGTTTGACGAAGTTGTCTGCTTAATATTGAGGTTTTTTATTTTGTATAAATACATATATACATACACATGTTCCGTGTGGCGCCGGATTAAGAATAGCGTCACTCCATTTCCTTCCGTGGATGTTCGTAGAAGGCTACTAAGGAAATCAATTACCAGGAGACGGGCAGCAGCGTCTTCCTGAGATTCCAACCGCATACTGCGATCGCCAACCCGCCTGCCAAGCAACAACCCTCGTGGTTATGAAAACCATGAAGGAGGCCTGTGTCCTGCAGTGGGCGTCAAATGGCTGATGATGATGATGATACATACATAAGCAGCCTAAACGTCCCACTGTACGGCACAGGCCTTCACTCAGGGAGAGAATATGGGCTTAATCACCACGCGTGCCCACCGCGGATTGGTGATTTCATGCGCTGACGTATGTGAACTCAGACACTCAGGTATCCTCACGATGTTTTCCTTCACCGTTAGCGAGTGATATAAAAACCGACTAAGTGCGAGTCGGACTCGCGCACGAAGGGTTCCGTACCATTATCTATACAACATTTGAATATTTCAAGCGTCTTCCTGCTGCCGTTATTAATATCGAGTTATTAATACTTATTTTATTTTAATTAAATTATTTATTTTTAAAGTGGACCATGGTAGCCTAGTGGGCAGAACATTGGACTCGGAAGCGGGAGACCCAGGTTCGATTGCCAGCGCGGGCATATACCTATGACTTTGTTTTCTAAGTTATGTACATTTGTGAAGTTATAGCAGCAATATCACTCGCTAACGGTGAAGGAAAACATCGTGAGGAAACCTGAGTGTCTGAGCTGGTCACATACCGCAGCGCTCGAAATCGCCAATACGCGGTGGGCACGCGCGGCGATTAAGCCCACTCTCTCTCTCTCTCTGAGAGAAGGCCTGTGCCCTACAGTGGGACGTATATAGGCTGCTTATGAGCGAGAGGTTGAAAGTAATTCGGTCCCATATCTTCGTACCACAGGTACACGAAGTTCGCTAACGCGAACTCTTCGACGCAAAGCGTACCGCGGCCCGTTATACTGAAGGCCTTCGAGCACCTGCAAGCTCTAGAGATTCTGATGCCGGTGAAAGGTGAGTGTGGGTTGGGTCCCTGGTGAGGTAAGGTGGCCCCTTTCTAGGCAATGGTACCGACTGACGTACCATTTGAATCAAAACGACTGCAATTTCCGACTGCGGCTTGCTGCTTTCGCTACGACCATGTGTATGGGCCTTGCCGTACAGGTAAGATAAGATAAGAATATTCTTTTCATCCCCCCATCTCGGAAAGAGTATTTTTGCTCTTCGATATCTGAGTGCAAAAGCCGTTTTTATCCGCTAGAGGATAAAGTAAATTGAATTTAGAACGTCGAGTGCACTACGTTTGTAAATTCTAAACATCATTAAACCTATTTACTTCTACCTCCATGGTGCTGAATTTATTATACTACTTTTTTTAATTTCTTTCTAAACTTAGACTCGGAACCTCCTTTGTGTTTTTTTTTTTGCATTTAGTTATTTCCTCGCTGAGGTGGGATGAAAAGTTACGTGTTGCGCTCGGCAGCAAAGTTATTTAGCGTCTCGTACCTTTGAAACCCTCGCTACGCTCAGGATTCAATACAAGGTACTCGCGCCAAAAATTAACTTTGCAGCCTTGCATAACAAATAACTATTTGCTCTTCGATATCTGAGTGCAAAAGCCGTTTTTATCCGCTAGCTAGAGGATAAAGTAAATTGAATTTAGAACATCGAGTGCACTACGTTTGTAAATTCTAAACATCATTAAACCTATTTACTTCTACCTCCATGGTGCCGAATTTGTTATAAACTCAGACGCGGAACCTCCTTTGTGTATTTTTTTTGCATTTAGTCATTTCCTCGCTGAGGTGGGATGAAAAGTTACGTGTTGCACTCGAGTGCAAAGATTTTTCACCTCGTGCTCTTTTGATTCCCTCGCTAACGCTCAGGATTCTAATTTTTCGCTTGCTCTGTCATCAAAATTGAGCACGCGGTTAAAAAGCAACTTTGCACTCTTGTATAACAAATAACTATTATTGTATACCGGAAAAAATATTACAGAAACAGCAATGACAAAAGAAAAGATACAATTGGCGTAATTTCTATTACATCATGGTTATGAAAACCATGAGGGAGGCCTATGTCCTGCAGTGTGCGTCGAATGGCTGATGATGATGTAGTTACAACAACATTCGCTCAGCACATTTCTATATAATGTCTTCCACTTGTTGTGGGTATAACGGTATTTATTTTTTTATTTTTTATTTTTATTTTTATTTAATTAGGACCACCAACAAGATACACACCAATACATTCACAACAGACAACAAAACCAAAAATAAGCTAAGTGTTATCTCACTTACAGGCAGCCACAACATGCGCCGTCAGTATTATGTTACATGAGGAACTAAAGCTAAAGATTAAATCTAGATAACACCGGTTTGTGCCTCTGAGCTTCAACAATGAATGCTACATATCAAGTTGAACATTATACATTCAGAAATGGGTCCAACCTCAGAGGGACGACAGGATACTTCTTTTAAACTTTGCACAGGAGTCAGAGAATATGTCGATGTTGAGAGACTTGGCTAAGGCGTTATGTTGCGATATGAGCCGTTGCATAGTACAAAAATGACCAAGATTACTCTTTGATGGAGTTCCTGCAAAAGGTGTGTATTATTGTAAAATAGTCAGGCCGGCCGAGCGACAACGCCCGGGCGCCTTCAGTGGTCACCTGAGAATAGGCCGTAGGCTGATTAATACGGCAAAACGACGTTCGCTGGCTCAGCTAGTACACAATAAAAATAATTTCCAGGTACAGACAGCATCTACAATTCAGCAGAGACGACGGCGTCGCGTGTCCAAAAGGAGTACCAGTGGTTCATGCTAGCCGTACCTCGAGAGGAGATCGACGAAGCCATCAAGGGCTACAAGGGACTGCCGACGGAGATCAGTCAGTGGTACACCAATAGTATCATGTGAGGACCAGAAAGGAGCGTTTCTCAAACATTTTCATCATCATCATCATCAGCCATTTGACGCCCACTGCAGGACACATGCCTCCTCGTGGTTTTTGTCACCGTAAGGGGTTTTGCCATAATCGCTACGTGCGGCAGGCGGGTTGGCGATCGCAGTGTGCGGTTGGAATCTGAGGAAGACGCTGCTGCCCGTCTCCTGGTAATTGATTTCCTTAGGCGCCTTCTACGGCATCCACGGAAGGAAGTGGAGAAAATATAAAAACACGATTCCTCTAAAACACTCCAGCACGGTGTTAGTTAAAAACATAGATGTCTAACTAGCGGTAAAAAATTACCCTGCGTTCAATTGTGGGGAGGCGGGCGAGGCTTGTCAATTTATTATACCAATCGGAGCGGTTTCAGTACCGACTACCCGGCAAAATATTTGTGCACACGCCACCGTCAGACCGCCATCTTGCGAGGTACCTAGATATTTCGACGGGTTATACAGCAATGAAGTCAATGGTTTGACGTTTTTGTATAAAGCCAATCATAAGTTAAGCTGTTGAGGAAGCGAAAGTGATCTGTCAGGATCGTAGCAAGTGGCAGTCCCTGGTCTCTGCCTACCCCTCTGGGATACAGGCGTGAGTTTATGTTATGTTATGCTGTCACTATAGCCCAATCAACGTTCACGTCGTCACGCGTGGCGCAAAGAATGAACCAATCACAGAGTGATTTACTCTACACCCCATCTTGCGCTCATTTCATTGGTTTAGACTAATCGAGAGGACAGGGGCCGTTTTGAGTGTGAATTTTGTAGGAAGAAATACTTGTATGGTTATTTTATTCGTAGCTCCAGCATAGGAAGCACGACAATGCGAGTCGCGCGTTTTTAATGTTAAAAGTCGCGACTTTCCAGTTCATTCAGTGTCATATTCTGACATTTTACTCAAGGATACTCTACACTAGTATCCTTGCATTTTACTACATCAATTGTCTAATTCCGACGCGTGACTCGCTTATTTAATCTGTGGTTACGTTTTTTCATTTACTATAGACTATTTAAACTGCCTGAAAGGAGTGTTTTAAAGAATCGTGTTTTTTAAAAATTAGACCGTAGGTACGTGTTTTTTTTTGTGTTCAGTTCACCCAAATGTATGTAATAAATGTGTGTTTTGGTGTGTACATAAAACATTACCTTATCGTGTGAAGAGGCAATTCCTAAATGTTCCAAGGGCCGCATCGAACTTTTGGTAAAGTTTCGAACGATATTCACGTATCTTGGGAAAATGGTACAGTCAGCAAGAAAAGTGCCATTTCTCACGTAATCACGCACTGCCCCATCTCAAATTACCACTCTGTATTCCGTTTTTAATTGTTTCATGGCAATTGGCTAGCCCTTGTCTCTGCCTTCCCCTCCGGGAAACAGGCGTAGATATATGTATTCTTCTTCTTATCGTGTCATGGTGACAAAACCAATTAGATTTTACTGGCCTTGAACTTGGCCACGCGCTCTCCAGCGTCTGTGGCCTCCAGCAAGTTCTCCCGAGTGCATGCGGACGGGCACATGGGGCACACAGAGAGGTGCTCCATAGTCTGAGGGGAGATTCCGCAACAGCAGTGATTCCGCTCCTTACCCATGTGGCCTCACCTGCATATGTTATTTCTACATATATATTAAGTATTAAGCAAACCTTTTTAATTTTTTTTTAATATATTGTGTAGACCACTGTTAAAAACCGTAACCTATTTTATTAATCAAACTATTGTTATTCTTAAGACTGAATTGAATGCCTACTGGTGGCTTTTAATATTAAATAAAACAAGTGAAGTTTTCGAAGTCCGTATTTTATTTTAAGTTTCGCATTACAAATGAAATAAATTAAATTAAACATAAACATTTACATACAGGCACATACATTGCTTCTGGCCCCACACTGGGATACACTGTGTCGTGGGAACCAGACCGGAATCGGAATCGGAACCGGAAACGTACGGTAAACGGGGTTATTCTACTTATCTAGACTGTCTCGTTGGCCTAGCGGTAAAAAGTCAAAAAGTCAGAACGACATTGTTCACATGACATTTATGACTCGATTCATTTCAAATGTGCTTTCCTTAGGCGCCTTCTACGGCATCCACGGAAGGAAGTGGAGAAAATATAAAAACACGATTCCTCTAAAACACTCCAGCACGGTGTTAGTTAAAAACATAGATGTCTAACTAGCGGTAAAAAATTACCCTGCGTTCAATTGTGGGGAGGCGGGCGAGGCTTGTCAATTTATTATACCAATCGGAGCGGTTTCAGTACCGACTACCCGGCAAAATATTTGTGCACACGCCACCGTCAGACCGCCATCTTGCGAGGTACCTAGATATTTCGACGGGTTATACAGCAATGAAGTCAATGGTTTGACGTTTTTGTATAAAGCCAATCATAAGTTAAGCTGTTGAGGAAGCGAAAGTGATCTGTCAGGATCGTAGCAAGTGGCAATCCCTAAATAACTTTATTAACACAACTTTGACTGATTCGTCGGTCTAGCTTCTTATTAAGCGTGCCGGAGGTCGTGGGTTCGATTACATTTGTACAAGTGGCCTCAGTCTGGTTGTACCTCCACGTTTGTGACGTCCTGGTCTGGTTACCATAGCACAGAGTATCCTAGTTTGAGTCCTGGACAAGTGATTGTGTTGTGTGGAAGTTAGTTGATTCGCGCATAATTACGCCTCTGACGAGTTTAGTAATTCACTTAAGTTTCACCGGACCTTCCAGCGACCTAACCTCACTTATTCCACCCACCTCGTATAAGCTCTTTCGACGTCATTCTTATAATCGTCATTAGTGTACCTATGCCGGAACCTATCCTGATTGACATTCATTTCACCCAAATCCTCCAATTCGGTCACCGATAACTCTTTGAATTTCTTCCCCTTTACGTGCTGAATATCCTCCGGTTGTAAACGAGTAACTGAGGTGGCATTTCTAGCGCCATTCTTCACGTTAGGAGTCCGACTGTGATTCGGTCCACTTATCTCCTCCATCATATTGTCCAAAGCTCGGTGCAGGTCGTTCTCGGCGTTCCCTGGGCGTTTGTTCAGCAAGCCGTGGTTCCTGAATAAACTAGGCTTCTTTTCCACGTCAGCTGGATCCTTCGTGTAGGCGTGGTTCGTGAACATTTGGAGGTGGCCTGGCTTTCCTCTTTCTGCTTTCCCGTTGCGCTTGGCCTGGAGGGAGGGGAATTGCTTTCTAGTTTTTCGACAAACACATACAAATGTCTTTAATACGAAATATACAATTTGCCACAGGTAATTTTGAAGGCCGAGCTCTGGAACTAGGATAACCTGGGCCAAGTGTCATAAAACTAAATACAATTCGTAGTTTATAATGACAATTCGATGTACATCGCGTAGCAGACTCTTCCTACAAGTTTGCGGGTTTTTCGACATTGCTATGTACATCGAATTGTCATAGTAAACCATTAATTGTAGTTCTATGAAACAGGTCCCTGTGCGTCAGGAACAAGTGTCTATTCAATGCAAATTAGTACGGGGCCTTTATAAAGCATCTAGCGCTTACAGAGTTCGATTGTCACTATTGAATAAATATATATTATTAGACTCTAGGCCCAAGACAGGTGTTTTTTGTGAGCGTTAATTTGTAGGAAGCAATGCTTTAAGGGTTTTCTTATTCGTAGTTCTCACCTCGTAAAGTTTGTCGACGACCAGACTGTGTCCAGTGTTGACGCCGATGCCGCCGACCTCCTCTATGCTGTTAGAACGGTGGTAGGGACGCAGTGCCGATACCGCGCGGGATACTCCCACCTGGAATCATACATCAGTTTCGTTTTCATTTCGATCGAATTTAACTTTCTATATTTCCACAAGAAAGGTTAGGTCTGAATCCTATAACAACACAAGTCATTTAACAGAAGGGCTGTAAGTACAATTTTATGAGAGTTTAACATGGCGCTCCGAATGGCGCGAAATACAAGAATGAATGAAAAGTCATCTGTCACTACTGTCCGAAGCAGGACTGACAACCGAGATGGCAGTGTTGCCATTGAGGAGAAATAAATTCTCCCACAGACAACTAGATTAGGTTCCAACAATATTTCCATAATGGTGATGTTGTTTAATTTGTGTATTTGAGTACCTAAGGTATAATCGTGTACTTTCAGTCTTATAACGTGTTAGTTTAGGCGGAGCTTTAACTATCCTGATCCGTCATTTTCCTTGTTTTGTCGTCAGAAATCCTTAGTTATCCTCAGCTTAGACAGGATCTAAACAAATCTACATAAGTACCTACTCATCTTGTATAGAACCATATTTACTTCAGGGTCAGGTGCCTTAAAATCCCGTCTTTGACGGCATTATAGTTTTTTTGAAAACCAGTACCCAGAATCTTAACCTTTTAACTTCATGACTGATGTGATGCTGCCTAAAAACGTTCATAGTTTGAAGTCCGATGACGTAAAGTTCCAATGTGGCACTTGCGTCCAACTTAGATTGGGGTGACATTGCTTTTTTGTACCATAGAAAGATGTAAAGAGCTTGGATTTTTTTTTAAATAAAACAAAAATATTTTTTCGGTGTTTTCGAAGAAAATCAGCAAATATGCGGAAAATAAAGTTACTCTAATAACATAAAACTTATTAGATTTTCATTGAATTCTAAACGTTTTCTTATAAGGGTGTACATGCACAAAAACATTATACTTTATACATTATTGCACACAAAAAAAACATAAATAAAACACAACATTTACAGAAAAATTTAAGTGTACATGGCGAGCTTATTTCAGCAGAAATCTCCTTCAGCTAACCCTTGATGTGGTGATACGTATATTATAAACAAGGGGGGATTTTTATTTATTTTACTAGATGACTCAAATATTGATAAACGCTTCATACATTATAGGCGTTACGTTAGGGAGTGACGTCATAGTCTAGGGTCGATAAGTATGGCGCGTTTTAGTACCACGTGACTTTTCGACTGGTTATATTATCAAAAAAATTAGTCGCAGAGTAGAAAAAAATACCACGTTTATTTATCTTTTACCGTGTCTACTATTCTATTAGGTATAACATTTTTTCAGTGCAAGTTCTCCATTGGTTGTGTAGGGCCATGTGCGAAATGACCCCAGAAAATCAATTAATTGCTTTGCCTGTGGCAACACAGCGTTACTTGCGGGATTAGAGTGTTTTGACCCAGAATTCAGCCTTCTCGCCTCACCTGGCCATGCCTGATCCGATGCTCAGTAAGATCAGCGCCCAGCAGTTCCTCGTATGGCTCCATCCGTATCGGAAGCACGCAGTCTATGGCCCATAGCAACGCCATGGTGACCACCACGCCCCACGCCATCAGGCATACTGCTGTGAGGCTCTGTACGCCGAGTAGGTACCAGCCACCACCTTGGAGAAGACAAGTTTTTTTTATGTTGCCTGGATACGTCCCACTGCAGGGCACGGGTCAAATTGACTGTCCACTCCTTCTCAGAAAATTAAAGCTCTATGTCCCTCACAGGTCGAGGCGAAACAATCCGGTATTCTGTCTGGACAGTGTCTCAACACGGTACAGACAAAATTCATATTTGTGGAGAGTCTGTAATAGCTTTAATGAATTGGCGAAGAGCATTGACATAGACTTGTTTAATTCTTCAGTGGCTAGTCTGAAATCTAGAGTTAATGCGAATTTCTTTCTCAGTGATTAATATCTATACATATTATACATAGGTACAATATAATGTAAAATAAAACTATGGAGAAAATTCCTCTATAAATAGGTACATATAATTAATCTCTGTTATGACCGATGTTTGTGTTATCTGTAATCTGTTGCTGACGATTATGTTTATTTGTCTATCTCACTATTCTGAATTTATAAGTGGAGACTTGTAATTGGCCTTCTGTTTCCTATGTTGGTGTTATTCTGTTATATTGTGTTGTTAGTCTTCTTTAAAACAAAATAAATAAATAAAAAAAAAAATAAAAAAAATAATTGCCGTGATTGTCCACTGCGGATTGGCTATTTCAAGCGCTGAGGTGTGGAGACTCATGTTTCGTCGCGATGTTTCTTCGATGTCACTTCCTCAAGAATTTGCGGTGCGCTACCACGCAGCGGTTGAACGCCGGCCACACATTCGGGAGGTCATGGGATGAATCACGGCATGTACCAATGGCTTTATATTCTAGGTTGCCTACGTACATTTGTGAAGTTGTAGCTATACCAGTCGCTAACTGTGAAGGAAATCGTCGTGAGGAAACGTGAGTTCCCGAGTAGTTCATGTGAACCTCAGCTCTTGAAATCGCCAATCCGCGGTGCGGCAGGCGGGTTGGCGATCGCAGTATGCGGTTGGAATCTCAGGAAGACGCTGCTGTCCGTCTCCCGGTAATTTATTTCCTTAGTCGCCTTCTACGACATCCACGGAAGCAAATGGGATGACACATTTTGAGCTTTAGAATTAATTAAATACATTAAATAAGGACTATACATCGATTGAGTCATTTAAATTTAAGATTGTGACAATAAATTACTTATGTATACTTAATTAAAATTAGTTAGTATTAGTTATTAGTTTATACTACACCTAGTTTCACTTGTAACGTATGCAGCCGCAGTTTCTGTGCTACTTTGAATATTTTTTTTTATTTCATAGGATTGTAAGTATCAGTACGGGTAGTATCTATGTATTTTATTTATAGCATTCATTTTTAATATAGAGCATTCCTCTGAAAGAACTATAATCTAATATTTAAGATTCAGCTTCCAGAGCGAGACTAATAATGTATTTCTCTAATTTCCGCAATCATTATCATCTTCAGCCGTTTGACGCCCACTGCAGGACACAGGCCTCCTTCTTGGTTTTCATAACCATAAAGGGTTTTGCCATAATCGCCACGCTTGGCAGGCGGGTTGGCGATCGCAGTATGCGGTTGGAATCTCAGGAGGACGCTGCTGCCCGTCTCCTTTCCTCCGTCTAATTTCAGAAATAAACAGTTTAAATTCTCTTTTTTTTTGTTGTCACTACAGTTTGTGGGCCGATTTATTATTAGGTAGGTACTAATGTTGGTAATTCCATGACTCATACATAACGGATCGGGGATTGCCTCATAACAGAGCGGGTTTTGGCTCAGGCTTTACTTATGGGCTCCGGATCCAGAATTGTACCATTCGTTCTTCGAATTCGGGAAACCCGCTTATTCAATATTCTTGGGTTTTACGTGCCGAGGGAAGGGAGATGACATCTCTCTTTCACACACACACACACACACACACACACACACACACACACACACACACACACACACACACACATTGCGTGTTACGTATCTAAGGGCCGGTTTCTGAATTGAGAAATTCACTAAGTAAATACTTAAGTGACGTTCTGTCACGCTCTTTTCTGAGAAATTCGAAGAGAGCACTTCAGTTAACTATTTACTTAGCGAAAAGCTCAATTCAGAAACTGGCCCTGAGTGAGATTTGTTCCTGTTTCGTCATATTCCTGATTGGTCATATTCCTTATTCGTCAATTTCCTAACTGGTCATATTCCTGATTGTACCTACTGTTCCTTCTTACGAACTTACCTTTGAATAAGCCTGATCTTCCGTTGGTGGTGTCCATCGGTATTGGATTGTCGGCGAAGAGACCAACCGCGATCACTCCTGTTGGTCGAATTATACATATTGTTAGGTAGCTGTTGGTCGAATGATACATAATGTTAGGTAGCTGTTGGTCGAATGATACATAATGTTAGGTCACTGTTGGTCGAATGAGACATAATGTTAGGTAGCTGTTGGTCGAATGATACATAATGTTGGTTAGTTACTTAAATCATTTATGATGTACCCAACTCATTTACCAAGTTATATTTTTACTTTATAATTTGTGATACCTACTCAAAATTAGTTATTTAGTATTTATTTTGACGTATCTGTTTCTGAGTTACTTGCAATAATTATTTGTATATGGGCCCCTATACCTGAAATAACTAACTAGATTATTATTATACATCTGTATGGTTCACGCATATTGACGACAGAGTTAAACGGCATTTAACAGGTAAGCACAGCTTAGACCAAGACTAGGGCCAAGTGTTAACCTGTCCTGTCCTAATAAAAAAACCGACCAAGTGCGAGTGTACTCGCGCTTGGTCGTTTTGTATTATTTGTTAGAATGTTTATAATAAGTTATAAAATCACGCCAAGTTTGGTGACTATATTTACCGTTTTTACGATGGAGCATAAATAAAAAAAACGGCGAAAAAACACGTTATGAAACCCCCCCTTATTTTTTAAATTTTATTCTTTGTTAGGTAATCCGGCGTAATAACACATATTCTGTTAAAATTTCAACCAGTTACCTACTTCGATTCGCTTCAAAGGTCGAACGGATGGACAGACAGACAGCGAAGGCAGAGTAATAGGGTCCCGTTTGGCACCCTTCGGGTACGGAACCCTAAAAAGAACTCCCAATTATCGCCAATCAGTCCGAGTCGACTCTTAGTCGCGCGAGACACAGGACAGAGACTGAGTGTCGTAGACTGGACTTCCACTTGGGAAGATTCGTTTGAAATAATTATGTCGCGAACGAAGCGCTGCAGTAACAAGAGACCTGCAGCAACGCTTTGTTATATTGGACTGGCAGAGCATTGTTCGATCTGTTTCTATCTGTAGCTGGCTAAATTATCGTTAAGATACCTAGCAATAAAGTGACAAATACACACCCCAGATCCCGCACGCCCCGTGCACGGACGAAACGCCCACGGGGTCGTCTATGCACAGTTTGTCGAACAGTCACGGAAGCGATCACCGCGCCGATCATCCGACCGATAAGGGAGACTCACCCGTGACAGAGGAAATAGAGGGAGTGTCTTAAACTAGACTTCTACCTACTTACCTCAGTTGTGTACAAACCGCAGATTAAATAGAAGACACTGCGTGAACAAACACAGTTTTCGTTTGAAACGCGTCGGTGCAAACATTTCCGAAGCGCTACAGAAAGGAAGGAAACGCGACAACTGGTAGAGCAATGTGCAATATTTTTATACCTGTAGCTGGCAGAATTATTGGTAAAATAGCTAGCAACGGAGTGCAAAATACACACCCCAGATTCCGCACGCCCCGTGCACGGACGAAGCGCCCACGGGATCGTCGATGCGCAGTTTGTCAAACAGTGGCCCGGTCAGGGAAGCTATCATCGCGCCGATCATTCCGATGATCAGGGACTCCCAGGCGCGGTACAGGAAGCAGCCGGCTGGGGGGTTGCAAAGATAAGATAAGACCAGACGGAACGGTAATATCTGCATGTATCAATACTCGTGTTTATGCAAATAAAGTAATTTGATTTGATTTGAACGGGTCGTGACGGGACGGGACAGAACGGGACAGGACGGGACGGGGCGGGACGGGAGGGGACGGGACGAGATAAGATAAGAAAATTCTTTATTGCACACTAGAAACAAAAACACAAATAAAGGTTACAATGAAAAAGGTACCATGGGTAAGCATTGGCGTATCTATCTATCTCCAGTCTATGAATTGAGCCCACTGATGGGCATAGGGAAGTGTTCCTGTCTAGTCCTCTTCCCTTTTGTTATTAGGACTCGAGGTGAAAGAATTGGTACTGGAAAGCTGATGAATGTATTGAATTTGGATCCAGTGAAAATGCGAATTTGAAATAAGACTTATACCAACTCAAACTTCTGGAACCGTAACGAACTTCTCTATTGTACGCTTTATTTTTACAAATTAGATGTTTTAGTTATTTTACCCTACGTTCAAGATTAGAAAAAAAACCGGCGGTGTGTGAGTCGGACTCGCGCACGAAAGGTTCCGTACCCTTATCTATACGACATTAGGCAAAGATCGAATTTGAGAACAGCGCCATCTAGAGAAACCAACAAGACGCGTTTAACATTGACATTTAACGACATGACATCGGCGCTGTGAAGATTACATAGATGGCCAGTAGATGACGAGCGCTGTCCTTAGACAACGTTTGTGGTATGGGAGCCCGCCTTAAATATTTATTTTATTCTATTTTTTGTATTTGCTGTTATAGCGGCAAAAGAAATACATCATCTGCGAAAACTTCAACTGCCTAGCTAACACGGTTTATGAGATACAGCCTGGTGACAGACAGACGAACGGACAGTGAAGTCTTAGTAAAAGGGTCCCGTTTGGCACTCTTTGGGTACGGAACCCTAAAAATATATACCTACTTAAAGTGCGTCTTATGAATAATCACTTTAAAACGGCACGAATGATAGGTCCATAATTTTCCCCGCACCTGTTACTGAGACGAGCGCTCCGAGTACACTGTTGATCAGTTCCATTACATCTGCTCTACCCTTGTTCTTTATAAGCGTGAAGCTGAAACAGAATTGAAAAGCTGTTTTTATTTCTGGAGTTGTCTAAGGTGACTTAGGACAGAAAGATCTGGGCCGATTTTGGGTCAGATAGGGGATTGTAGCTTGTAACTTACATAAGTCCAAAGAAACCTCCTCCAAATGAGCCCATCATCGTCATGACCGCCGCCCGCGCAGCGTACTGCCACTTGGCACCGCTCACCTGAGGGAAGATTTAGAATTTTTATACAGGGTGTTTTTTCCATGTGCATCATGCCCTTGCCTGGTTACCATAGCACAGAGTGTCCCAGTTTGGAGCAGCTCTTGTATTACGTAACTTTACACTCCATCGGGTAAATAATAAATGCTATTATAGTGTAAAAGACTTTATAGAAGAAAACCATTAGGCATATATAGAATAATACTATAAATTTATATTGGTAAAAAAGAGGGTAGGTATAGTTATTGTATTTAACAGTATTAGTACTAAGTTAGATTAAGTTAGTTTGAGTTGTAGGTAACTACCTACCTACTCATATTAGATGCGTCTAATATAATTTTTATTATAAAAACGTAAGACATTAGTTCCTACTAACTATGTTGCAGTGCCCTTACAGGGGTCATGTTGAGGATTATACTATTTATATTACGACCACATATGTACCACATGAAGCAATAAACGATTGAAATTGAAGTGCCAAAATATGTAGTATACGACAGTTCGGAGTAAGCTAAATCAGACATCTCCATACAGTGGAGGACTTACGTGGTCGCATCCCAGGACACGTGACTTTGTTATGTGCAAGTTATTGTTATGATTAGAGACCGGATTGTGTGCAACATAAAAAGCCCAAAATGTGCATGCAAATATGCATGAAAAATAGCTAAAGTAGGTATGTACAAATAATTCATAAAACTGGCCTAAATGAAGAAATGAAAAACTCCCACTTATAAATGTGTTTCAGTTTGAAAAGCTATTATTATGTACTCACAATCAATCGTAATTGCGAAAATATCAATAAAAAAATATATTTTTGAATTAAATTTATTATTTGCCTTTACAAATGTATACAACTTAAGTAATGTTCTCAAATGTCCCCTAAACAAAACGTGTATACAAAACTTCTACAAACATACATAAGCAGCCTATATTCGTCCCACTGTAGGGCACAGGCCTTCTCTCAGGGAGAGAGTATGGGCTTAATCACCACTCCTGCCTACCGCTCGATTGGCGGACCATTCTACGTCCACTGAGGTGACTGCGGAGATTTAAAATTTGGTTACATAAGGGTTCAAACCCAGGTTCAGTAGTATGTCTTGAATCAAACTTTTCTTTGAGTTTTCTCGGGAATAGCTTTGACAACAAAGAATACATAAGACAAATGTTCTTCGTATTTTCCTCATTTCTTCGAAACGAGATCAATATAGAGCGTGTAACAATAGGCATGTTTTAAAAAATTTTGCAAATTTGCGTATTTGCACAAATATCGTTAAAAGGGGGCTATGTATGCAAATGCATATATTTATTTATTTAGTAATCCAACAGTCTCCTAAATTTATAAAATACATTTAGCATTTATGGGGCCCAGTTACAGGTTTACCTTAAACTATGTAACTAAAACAGGAAACATAACTCTTAACTACTTATAAGCTATTCATAATCAGTACTTGAAATCTTACTATAATCTAATCCAATTTATCGTTATAATATAGCCAAAATGCGTTTTTTAAATTAATTTTTTGACAGCCAGAATATATCTAGATCAGCCCCTATATTACGCTCACCAAATCCTGAGCGATTCCAATCGTTTAACTGTCAAATTAGTATGGAATTTGACAGTTAGACGATTGGAATCGCTCAGGATTTGGTGAGCGTAATTAGGCCACATATATAATATTATTGTAGGTCCTTATACGACGATTTAGCTATTTTGCCCATAATTTGTTTTGTGCGATTCTGTTTGAAAGGTAGTTTGTATTCTGGTCGATGGTCTAGGAACCTTTGAAGTAATTTGGTGTAATAGATCTCTACAGTCTATGGAGCCATTGATAATGTCATGCATGGAGGAACATCATGTCGGCCAGGGTGCGCGGCGGTCTCTAGATATGATTATAAATCTAAGCGATATGCGAAATACGTGAAATTTGTACTTTTGAAATTTGTCCTTTGTTGTGTACAACTTTTGTTCTATGAGTTTTTCCTCACCTTTCAATATTTTTCAAAAACACAAAACCCAGACCGAGATTCATAAAAATACAATTCGTAGTTTATTGTGACAATAATTCGAGGTACATTGCGTATCAGACCATGCTTGTTGATATGTGGTGTAATCGATTTTGCAATGTACATCGAATTGTCATAGTAAACCATGAATTGTAGTTCTATGAAACAGGCCCCAGGCGACTTTTCCACGGAACGCGGTTCTGCGGAACTTACTTTAGGAATCGCTGGTGAAGATAGATAGAATATTATTAATTTACACCATGTACCTACAATTTACTATGACAATTCGACGTACATTGCAAAGTCGATTAACCCACTGATTAACAAGGAGGAAGACTGCTGCGCAATGTAACTGGAATTGTCATAATAAACTATCTACGTATTGTAGTCTTATGAAACTCGGCCTAAATTTACCTAAAACTGGTAGGTAAATACTTAGTCACTGCTATAGCCATTCCTCGTCATTCTATTTGTCTTGCAAACGGACCTGTTTGTCACAATGATATTCTCAGTAACTAAATAGAGCATTCGAAGTAAAAAGTTAATTTATTAATTCGAAGTGCATGTTATTACACTAGACACTCGAGCCGTTTTCAACCACGCTGTATATTCGAAGTCAGCTATTTTAGTTTTGTTGTGTACCAGAAACTGAGGATAAGTGACATGCTTAAAACAAAATGTCCATAAAAATATGTAAGTGTAGGGTCTGGAGTCTGCTCCAGCAATGTAGGTAATTACCTACTGTAATTTATATTATTCAAAGTGTTGCTATGCCCTACAGGGTCCATAATGGTACTTACAATAAAATTTATTGTATATTCGAAGTCAGCAGTGTCAGTTTTGTTGTGTACAAGAAACTGAGGATAAGTGACATGCTTAAAACAAAATGTCCATAAAAATATGTAAGATAGGGTCTGGAGTCCGCTCCAGCAATGTACGTAATAGCAACGAAGTTAATGTATGTGTACCTACTATAAATATTACTCAAAATGTTGCTAGGCCCTACAGGGTCCATAATTGTACTTATAATAAAAATTTAGGTATTTATTTCATACGGAGTTACGGAGATATTATAGAAACATGCCACTTATTGTAAACTTAGATGATAAAAATATTATGTACCTACTAGGCATGCATCCAAAAATATATCTCACTAAGTAGGTACATAAGTACACGTATAACTCTATCAACACCTTGTAAACTTATGTTTGCAATAAATGATGACGATGATGATATTTTTACGTCATCAGCCTGTTAATGAACGGTACAACTAAGACTAGGTAAATCAAACTCTTTTCCATCAAAGGGACTGAGGATTCAAAGTTGGATGGAGGATTGAAGAAATTGTAACTACCTACATTTTTTTAGTAACATATTTGAGACAAAACGGAATAATTGAAAATGCGCAAAATTGAAAAAAAAATGAGGATATATAGGTTTCAAAGGCATCCGGTTCGAAACAGCGATTTATCTTGTATACCGGTTCGATTTGCTTATTGAAAGCACATAGATAATTACAGTCACAAGTAATTATCTTCGCGTGTGTCCACCATTTGGATGGAGACAAATTGCAGGCGTTTAACAAAATGGCGGCTCGTTTGACTTAATCAGCGTCGTCATCATACATTTGCCTAGGCGGAATGCTAAATTGGTGCACTTAGCGGCCTAATTGGTCGTTTATGTAAATCATCCATCCCCTTAGTACTTATTCTGAATTATTTACGGTGTTTTCTCCAAATAACCTTGTATATGCCCTTTTGGATGATTATTAAGACTGTTCTTACGTGGGGCATACTGTTACGCTTGCACAATTTAACATTTTTAGTGATTGTAATGTGGTCTGAGGGTTTGATGAAAAACCCCACGTCTTGGATGTTTACATGTTTGTGATGTCGTTGTTTCTGGTTCCCACGACACAGGGTATCCCTGAGTGGGGCCAGAAGCAATGTATGTACCTGTATGTAAATGTTTATGTTTAATTAAATTGCGGAATCGCTCGTAGCCCCGGCTGCCTGAGTGATCTTAAACGATCACGAAGGTTAAGCAACACTGGGCGCGTTCAGTGCATGGATGGGTCGCCGTCTATGCCTAACGCTAGTGGCATTTTTCCGAGCGGTTCCGTGCTTCGCAAGGCACGTTAAGCTGTTGGTGCCGGCTGCCGTCGATAGATGGCAGTCGTTAAGCCAAGTCAGAGGCCTTAGGGCGGCTTGACAACTTCTGACAGTAGACGAGCCACTAGTCTACAAGCCTCCACCAATCCGGACTTGGCCCCCGTGGTGGAGTATGGTCTATACCTTCCTCAGGGAAGAGACCCGTGCCCCTCGGTGGGGACATAATGGGTTGATGATGATGAAGGCATATTTTTCTTATCCTGTGCTAGGTTTTTGATTGAGAAAATTGGATTCCAAAATTAATACTTTTTAAAAAGAAAACTTTATTAAAAACTGCGTAGGTACCTATAGGAAAACAAAAATATATCTAAAAAGTCCGTGTTTTAATTTATGCATCAAACCCTCAGACCACATTTAAAGTTTAATCATATTATTACAATATTAAAAAAATATTAAATTCTGCGAGCGAGCCAGCATGCTCCACATAAGAGCAGCCTTAAGGTTTTTGATTCGTGTACGAATTATGTAGGAGCCTTATTTATGTACGAAAAAAAGTTTTTGTACGAACTAGTACGGTTTACTTATTAATGTAAATTAAAAATATATATATTCAAAATTAATCCGAAACTGTAATCAAATAGATCTCTGTGGCACTCCTATCTTAACCACTGACCCTGACGATTTAGTTCTATTTGTGTCAGCTTTTTGAACACTCCCTTCTAAATATGATCTCATAAGTTTTAGGCTGTTCCCATTTATTCCGTAGTGTTTTAATTTTAAGAGAAGTGTTTCATATAGAACATAATAATAACAGAATAGAAGAAGTCGATACTACATTATTCCTGGGCTTAGAGATAGACAAATACTGTAACTGGAAACCACATATCAACAGGGTCTGCTTAAAATTAGATAGGTTTGTGTACGTCCTAAAACGTCTTTCTAAGATAGCTACTAAAGAAGCAGCCTTAAATGCATATCATGGCTATGTGGCATCGGTTCTCCGATACTGTATAATCATATGGGGCAACTCTGTTGAGACTGAAAGAGCTTTCAAAGCACAGAAAAAATGTATCAGGGCACTTACAGGGGCGGGTTGTCTTGATAGTTGTAAGCCCTTCTTCAAAACCCTAAATATACTACCGGTTCCATGTCTGTACATTCATGAAATATGCATTTTTGTTAAAAAATATCCGCATATCTTTAAAAAGAACCACGAAATATACAACGCAAGAGGCAGAAATGGAGATAAATTACATGTACCGTCCCAAACACTAGCTTTACACTCTCGCAACTCTTACTGTATGGCTATAAAGATTTATAATCACTTGCCTCAAAACATCTCAATCCTGCCTCTTACTAAATTTAAAACACATTTACATAAATTCTTATTAGATAATATGTATTACAGTGTAAGAGAATTTCTTGACGACCGTCTCATTAATTAACAACTTGGGTACCTTTATAACAGAGTAAAAAAAAAACAATGTTCCTAATAGATTAATACAACTTCATTTTTTTTCCTCCGGGATACAACTAATTAATATGCTAACTTTCAGTTATATAGGTACCTACTGATAGTTAGTGCTCAATATTCATTCTAAGATTCTAAATTTGTTATTTACATTATTCTCAAAGTATAATATTTGCACACCTTAACTGGTAGAGCATGCATGTTCTTTTCATTTACTTTACCAGCTACTTTAATGTATTTACCATGCTTTAGCAAATAAAATGTTTTATCTTATGTTTTATCTTATCTTTATCTTTATGGTCTACGCAAACAAATGCTTTTGATAAGTCACAGAATACGCCTACAGCATCCTTGCTATCCTCCCATGCACTAAAAATGTGTTTAACTAACACGACGCCAGCGTCTCTCGTAGAGCGGCCTTGCGTGAAGCCGAATTGCTGACCACGAAGAAGTTGTTATAGCATTTCTTTCAAAATAATTTCAAGAAGAGCAGGGGAAGAGTGTAAAGGAGCCTTCGTTACAATTGGGACATTTGTAAAGAACTAGCCGCAGCTATGTCTTCATTTGAAGTTATTAATTTATCATCTATTTTAAGTGAAAATTCGCGGTCTCCTGATTTGGATTTATGGTTTTTTGGATTTTATATGCTCGCATTTTGCTTTGTGGCAGACGGGCCTAAATAATTTTTAATATACTTTAATATACTGTATATTATGTGCCCTAGGGTCATATTGTATGTATTTTTCTCATATAGTGAATAAAATGTGTCCTTACTTTTTCGGATGCCGGCAGTGGTCCATTCACTAAATCCCAATTTACTTTCTTTGCCCGATTTTTTTCGATAAAAACACGATGCCTTAAAAGACTCCTCAGAGGCAGTTTATTAGGCAGAGGTTAATTTTATGAATAATTCAATGGAACTATCTAGGTACTTATTCCGCACAAATAAATAATAATAATAAATAGTCTGCGGTAAAGGGAAAGACATAACCATAGATTACTTAAACTGCCTCTGAGGATTGTTTTAGTGGAATTGTATTCATTACCTCTGGTTTTTAACAGCAAAACAGGCACAGTCTCAACTTACATATCATAAGCATATAGGTACGTCCCACTGTAGGGCACAGGCCTTTTCTCAGAGAGAGAGTTTGGGCTTGAGTTTGGGACGCGTGCCCACCGCGGATTGGCGATTTCAAGCGATGAGGTATGTGAATAGCTCAGCCACTCAGCTTTCCTCACGATGTTTTCCTTCACAGTTAGCTATTGGTATTGCTACTATAACTTCGTCATAGTAAAGTCTTAGCTACACTAGCTACTTGTTTAGTTGCACCGACTACCCGTCATTTAGCTTCTCATTTTTTTTTCCGTCAATGGTTGTCTGGAAGAAATTACTTTTAGTAAGGCCGCCAATTGTACTGTACTATATTATTGTTAAATTCTCATATGTAATTCCTGGTTTACATACAATAAAGAATATTCTATCTATCTATCTACATGCCCGCACTGGGAATCGAACCTGGCTATCGCTTCCGAGTCCAATGTTCTACCCACTAGGCTACCACCGCTTCCCTCATCATACAATTTATTTAATTTCTATCTCAAAATAGCGAAATAATCTATTCTTATTTATAAGACAGGGCACCTTAAAACACTCCTGGCGTGCAGTTTAATTAGTCTGTGGTGAAGGGTAACGGTCTTATTTCTAAAAAACACGATTCCTTAAAACGTCGATTAAAATAGTATGTGGTGGAGATTTTACAAAGAAAAGTCGTAACCACAGATTAAATAAACTGACTCTGAGGAGTGCTTTAGAGGAATCGTGTTTTAATAAAGAAGACCGAAAGACTTTACAATAAACTATTTAAAATGCATTTGAGGAGTGTTTCACAAGAATTGTGATTTTTCTAATAACACAGTTACATTTTAGCTGCACTGCACTCGTTGGTCTAGAGGTAACACATCTGATTACCTTCGATTATCTAGTCGCTGCGTGCACGCACGCCGGTTTAGGGTATTTTTCTCCTGGCCTTAGCGCATACATACCCTATTTGGTAGACGTATGTCCGCCTGAGACGTCTTTTACCAGCCCTTCCAGTTTTCCACCCACGTTAAATCAATACGTACTCGTAACTAACTTCCACACATCACAATCAATTGTCCCGGTCCCAAGCTAGGATACCATAACCAGGCAAGGGCATCACAAACAAGGAAACACACCCAGACTGACGCCATTTGTACAAATGCACGGCGACCTTCAGTGGAAATCGAACCCACGTCTTTCGGCATGGTAATTATTCAGACGTGATACCGCTACAACGTTAGCTCGATATATTTCTTTCTCCATCCTCTCCATATGTACAAACTAACACAACATTCATTTCTCAATTCTAGTCACTACCTACATCCTCTTTGAGTCCACAACGTTTTCTAATCACATGCCAAAAAATATATTGAAAAATAAACAGCAAAACAGTGCCTTCACTCACCCCGTAAGTGCTCCCGGAGTTGAACGCCAGCCAGCCCCACCAGAGGACGAAAGTGCCCATGACAGCATTGACGGGGTTCCCCAAGGGCAGTGGGGCGGTGCCCTTCGCGTATCGCCCTAGTCGCGGGCCCAGCATCAGCGCTGAGGCGAAAGCTGACGAGCCACCTGGTATAAGAAGTCAATAAAATATCAATCAATCAGCCCGTACCCGTCCACTGCTTAGGCCTCCCCCAGGGCACGCCACTTCTATCCATCCTCGGCCATCCTAATCCTGCCGCTGCCGGCTATCTGCCTCAGATCGTCGGTCCAGCGAGCTGGTGGGCGTCCCACGCTGCGTTCGTCAGTTCGTGGCCTCCACTTTAAAACCTTTGCACCCCATAAACCACTGCAGGAAATAGGCCTCCCTCATGGTTTTCTAACCATGAAGGGTTTTCCCATAATCGCCACGCTTGGCAGCCGGGTTGGCGATCGCAGTATGCGGTTGGAATCTCAGGAGGACGCCGCTGCCCGTTTCCTGGTAATTTATTTCATTAGTCGCCTTCTACGACATCCACGGTAGGAAATGGAGTGACGCTATTCTTAATCCGGCGCCACACGGAGAGTCCAGAGTCCTTAGGTCTCTGGGCGGCATTTATTATCGTCTTCGATGAAACCAGCATCACGGTTGAGGCGAACGCCGACAGCCACCTGGTCAGAAAGTCTATAAAAAAGGTGCACTCAAAGGTCCTGCGTCTTACCGATGAGATGTACAGGCCCGGAGCCGGCGATATCCACAGCTCCTAGCTGGTGCAGGAACCCGTGCGAGCCCCACACCCAGCCGGCCGGCACGCAATACACGATCGTGTTCAGGAAGGAGAACAGGCAGTAGGCTTTGAAGTTGCATCTGTGGAGGAGTTACTCTGCTATTTAAGGCGCTCCAGGGAGTTCTACCACAGAACATTTTCTCTGTTCTGTGAGTTCTACCGTGGAAAAAAATCGTAGGTATCTTTATTTACGGCAAAAAGTGTCCATCATGTTAATGGTGTTGTTTAGGACCCACCATCGAGTACCTAGGATCACGATCCTGGGACTAGATAGCATAATTAACACTATTAGCATGATCGAGAGATTGATCTGACACTTTTCGCGAGAATGATCTGTAAAAGAAGATAAGTATATAAAGCCTTATTTCATAAGCAGCCTAAATACGCCCCACTGTAGGGCACAGGCCTTCTCTCAAAGAGAGAATCACCACGCGTGCCCACCGCGGATTGGCTATTTCAAGCGTTGAGATATGAGAATAGCTCAGACACTCAGGTTTCCTCACGATGTTTTCCTTCACCGTTAGCGAGTGGTGTTGCTACTATAACTTCACAAATGTACATAACTTAGAAAATAAAGTCATAGGTAGGTACATGCCCGCACTGGGAATCGAACCTGGGTCTCCTGCTTCTGAGTCCAATGTTCTACCCACTAGGCTACCAAAGCCTTATTTATACAAGGCAATCACTGGCTGCCAGTATTACTGGCAGCACTGGCTTGGTAGTGGCCTTAAACAGATTTTCATGCCATACCAGCGCTGGCTGACATCGCCGGCGAGAATAGAGCGTCCGTCCATTTTTCAGGCCAGTGACCTCGGCGCGCTAAACCCTCAACCCCCGCGCCAGCCATGTGCGTTTGTTTTTGTTTAGAATTTCCGCGACAAGATGTAGGCTGACTGGCTTCATCTAAACAACACGAGCCAAGCCAGCGGTGGCTTGTCTGTAGAACTGGTGCCAGCGCACTGGCTTCGAATATTTCACTGGTGGCGCTAGTTAGCGTCACAGATTAACCACACGTGTCTTTTTGTGCAGTAAAAACTGATTATTTCATACGTTACGTTACATAAACCCACGTCTATGTCCTGGAGGGGCAGGGCGGAGACCAGGGTTTGTCACCTGACGATCCTGACCACAGAACAGAAAAAATACTATGTTCTGTGATCCTGACAGACCTCTTTCGCAACATTCCTTATTCGTTGCACGCACGCACGCCGGTCTCGGGTACCGTTGATTATTTCAATAAAAAAAAAAACACCGCTTTATTGCCATAAAACCTCATGGCGTGGAACAAAAGTGATGTAAAAACCTTACATGTCTAAAGGACGGCCCCTTGTAGCAATCGCTGGGCTCTCTGTTATCTCATAGAAAACGAAATCTGGGAGAACCGGGATTCTCACCATTCGGACGATGGTGGTGGCTGTCACTATGGTAGGATAAAAATCTCGTGTCACAATGTTTGTTATCGAACTCCTCCGAAACGGCTTCACAGATTCTTATGAAATTTTTCGTGTATATTTGGTAGACGTCTGAGAATATTATTATTATTACTAATACGTTTATTACTCATAAGTAAAAAATACAAAGGCAATGTGGCGGACTTAATGCTATAAGCATTTTCTACCAGTCAACCACAGGTGGCGATGGATTAAGAATAGCGTTACTCCATTTCCTTCCGTGGATGTCGTAGAAGACGACTAAGGAAATCAATTACCAGGAGACGGGCAGCAGCGTCTTCCTGAAATCCAACCGCATACTGCGATCGCCAACCCGCCTGCCAAGCGTGGCGATTATGGCAAAACTCCCTTCATGGTTATGAATACTACGAAGGAGGCCTATGTCCTGCAGTGGGCGTCAAATGGCTGATGATGATGATGAAATCATATAATTATTTATCGGTTACGGTGGCGGGGAGTCGCTGGATGCGGGACAACACCGGGAAGGTTGGGAAACCATGAGGGACGCTTATGTGCTGCAGTGGGCGTCAAATGTTCGATATAAATACATAAACTCACGCCGGTAAACCGGAGGGTTACAACCTCGGGTAAAAAGATCAGTGTTCTAACCTCGGGTAAAAGAATCAGGGTTCTCACCTCGGGTAAAAAGAATCGGGGTTCCAACCTCGGGTAAAAAGTATCGGGGTTCTCACCTTTCGGCCATGGCACCGCTGACAATGGTGGTGGCCGTGGTGGAGAAGGAGAGCTGGAACAGGAAGGACGCGAACACGGGCCCCATGAGGGGGTCGCCCACGGGGGGGTCCACCAAGAAGTCCCCCAGGGCGATGAAGGGGTTCGTGTAGGGGCCCTGGCCGAAGGACATGCCGTACCCGAAGATCCAGTAGGTTAGACCTGCGAACAAGACAGGCATAAGTCTATAGTAGCATAGACTGTGTTATTTTAATTATATTCAATTTTGGTTGTTAATTATATTTGTTGTAGTCAGTGAATTATCTAAAAAATAGAAAATAAGTAGGTATAGGAAAATATATACACATAGGTACTTAGGCATAAACAATTTCGTTAAAGTATTTTAATAACGCACAGCAAATATTTAATTTTAATTAAATACAATATGATTGGTATCCCTGCATCGTTTGCCTGTCTTTTAAGTTGCAAAAATATGTTTAGTAACTTAAAGAAGTATTTGCTTTCTGTGGATAACAGAGGCCCGATTGCGCGCACCAAACCCTGTTGGAATCCTGACGTTTGCGACAGCAATTATTGTGGAATTTGACAAGACGATTGGAATTCTTTAGGATTTGGAGCGCGTAATATATGTTCCGTGTGGCATTAAGAATAGCGTCACTCCATTTCCTACCGTGGATGTCGTAAAAGGCGACTAAGGAAATAAATTACCAGGAGACGGGCAGCAGCGTCTTCCTGAGATTCCAACCGCATACTGCGATCGCCAACTCGCCTGCCAAGCGTGACGATTATGGCAAAACCCCTCTGGCTATGAAAACCATGAGGGAGGTCTATGTCCTGCAGTGGGCGTCAAAGGGCTGATGACGAATATATGTAGGACTAATAGGTACTTATGTTCAATACACGAGCATTCAATACACGAACATTCGCAAAGAAAACTAGAACCTTTCTGGTGACACTGTCCAATTTCAAAGTGCACTTGTAATATGGGCGCAGCTGTCCGTCACAGCCCCGCAGAGTAGAAAATTTACATACAACACTGTACCTACTGTATAATTTTCTGATATAAAAACCTTAAAAAAGTAACAGACAAAATAAGTAACGCCAGCTGCAAAGCATAATATAAATAATAAAGGTTTTCAACACTATAGACTGCGCATCTATGTAAACAGGATAAAACTAAGAAATGATTGGAACAAGTGCGAGTAGGATTCGAGCAGCGAGGGTTCTTTATCACCAAAATATAGTATTTACTTAAGAAAAATGCGTTTTTTTTTTATTATTTATTGCACACGAAAACTCAATACAGGAAAGGTGACATAAGATAATGCAAAGACGAGCCTATCTCTTTGAGAGTTTGAGTAAACTTTGGGGAGTCAGAGTGAAACGGGTCTACGCCCGTACACATGATAAACTTTTTAAATATTTACACAGGTATTTACATACCTCTGCAGGGTACAGGCCTTCTCTCAGAGAGAGAGAGAGTACGGGCCTACTCACCACGCGTGCCCACCGTAGATTGGCAATTTCAAGCGCCGTGGTTCAGGTGTGTGAACACCTCAGTCACTGAGGTTTCCTCACGATGTTTTCCTTCACCGCCAGCGAATGGTATTGCGAGTATAATTTCACAAATGTACGTAACTCAGAAAAAAAGTCATTGGTACATTCCGGGATTCAAACCTCCCGAATGAGAAGCCGGCATTCTATCGTTCTGCCACCATTGCTTTAGTACGACATATTTAACTCTTTTTGCAAAAGCGTAATTTCGTCGTTGTTGTTACATGTTTTGTGAAATTTTCCACGGGCTACCTATAACGGTTCAGGAGAAAAATCCTTTTACATGTCAGACAGGTAGTCGTCACAAGCACAGTAATAGCGTTCTGTCCTTCGGATGCGGAACCCTAAAAATACCTTGTTAGACGCTACATTTTATTTATGCAACATAAAGTTTACAACACTTACCGCCCAAAGAAATGTCTGCTAAGTTTTTCATCATTATATTGGCCTCGTTTTTGATAGAAACGCATCCTGACTCCAGCATGCCAAAACCTGCAACACGGTATACCATTAATTTAACTATAATCTATTGTACGGTTTCATAAAAGATGGTCAGCTTGGAATTTTTTCACAACCCTTTTCTCCACTAAAAACTCGACCCGAAGGCAGGGGCTAACATTGAAGATTGCCATTCAAAAAACACAATATTTGTAATTTTTTACGTTGAACTTTACTGTCAATATACAATGGAATATAAAAAAATCTGTTATACAAATCTAATTAGCCAAATTTACTTTTTAGCAATAGTGACATTAAAAACCCTGTCAAGTGCATGTCGGACTCGCGCACGAAGGGTACCGTACCATTATCTACACAACATTTGAATATTTCAAGTTTACCTGTTGCCTTTATTAATATCGAGCAAAAAACGGAAAAAAAATCACGTCTTATTGTATGGGAGCCCCGCTTAAATATTGATTTTCTTCTGTTTTAGTATTTGTTGTTATAGCAGCAATAGAAATACATCATGTGTGAAAATTTCAACTATCACGGTTCATGAGATACAGCCTGGTGACAGACGGATGAACGGACGGGCAGCGGAGCCTTACCCTTTGGGTACGGAACGCTAAATTTTCAAAAGAGTACAATTTTTTTTACAAGCATTAAGTATTTTACAATTTGCGAACAAGATGCTAGGTTTAAAGGGATTTAAGGTACAAAAAATATATATAAGGAGAGACAGAAACTCCGGCCTATTACTCGTTAACTTGTAAGGCCTGCTTAGACGTGATTGCTTTCCTTTAAAGTTTATACGTGTTACTGCCCTGAATGTTTTCAAGTTTCTACAATCAACCGTTTAGCCAGGAGATACGCCCTACTCTGATAAAAAATTTGCTTTAATGCCTAATATAGGTATCGTAAACAGAACCCTAAATCAAAAAAAGGTTACTTGTCGACTACGGAACCCTAAAAAAGGGATATGTCAAAGGTCAATTTACTTACCAGTCTGCATTGTGAAGATGATGAATGAGGAAGTGAGGATCCAGTTTGTGTCTTCCAGGTCCATTTCGAAGTTCTCCTGCAGGTGCACGGTGGAATTGGTCAGGTTTGGCGAGCGCAGCCCTATGTGCGCGTAACTCCAGTTGCCTTCCATTGTCGGGGTTTTTTCTTCCGGGTTTTTCTTAAATAAATATTGGTACTTATTTAAATTATTTATTGCATCTCTAGTACTTGTTTGTGTTCAGTTCACGGGTCCTCCGGGAATTCGGAAATCGTTGAGAGTTGATGCTGTTGATAACATTTATATTGTTAGTTTTGTTTATTATTTTATCGTTAAAATATGTCCTTATAAAAATATACTGTTTTAAATATTATTGCTAGGAATTTATTTATAAAGTCAATATTTCTTAAATTTATACGAAGTGTATTTCACTTTACCTAGTTACTTACGTAGATAAAAAGAACTTAAATCTTAGGTAAACTGCTTCATTTAAGATACATACTATTTAGGAAACTTTTTGTGGTTCTATTATTGTTTATTTGTGTTCAAATAAATTTTTATATGTGATGACTTTTTAAAATTAAGAATTGGAATAATTTATCTAAATTAAATGAAAAAAACAGACAGATAATTTTTATTTCACGTTTTTTTTAGTTTCCTAGTCTTAAAACACATTCTTGTATTTTACAATTTTTTTTCAATTGTTACCCTAAATTACGTGTTCAACTGAACCCCTCCTGATCTAAGACTGACCAACTGATCTAAAGATCCCTCCACTGACTAGGTTGGCGCTCAAATGGCGTGCTAATATTTCAGCACTGAAGTTTTATTTCCCTGTAGTTTCGCTACCGCACCACGTAAGCCTCTATCGCGTTTCGCATAAAGACGAAGATTTAACTTAGCACAGATTGATGTTCGTAATTTGCCATCAATAGATCTTGCGTGACTCTCCGTAAATCAGCCACAGAGTATGTAAATAGCTATAGTATGTGAAGCTACTACGTGCCTAATTAGGCAAGTACTTCTATAAGCTGTTAAAACTGTCAGTAAGTAAATTTACTTTTTAACAGCTTATAGAATGTTATTATTTGGAATAACATAAGCAGCCTAGGTATATACGTCCCACTGTAGGGCACAGGCCTTCTCTCAGAGAGAGAGTATGGGCTTCATCACCACACGAGCCTACCGCGGATTGGCGATTTCAAACGCTGACGTATGTGAATAGCTCAGATACTCAAGTCCCCTTACGATGTTTTCCTTCACAGTTACTTTGATGACCAAGCTTTGCTCGGTCATCAAAGTAACTGTGAAGTAAATTTTTTGGTTAATCGTGTTTTTTGGAAATTATATTTAGATACGATGATAAAAAGGGAAACAATAATCGAATTGGAGACATCTGAACTCGAACCGGGGTCATCTGGTTTCAAGACAGCCCGATTTACCAACCGAGCTACTACAACCTTGTAGATGGTGGCGAGATTTACCTTCGTATTTTAATGATATTGTAGCAGTTTTCATACCCTGAAAACACGGACAACTTATCGATTTATCCGCCCAGAAACCCCTGCATACTAAATTTTATGAAAATCGTCGGAGCCGTTTCCGAGATTCAGATTATATAATATGTACCAGAATTGCTCCTTTAAAGGTATTAGACAGATTTTTACTAAGTACTTGAAAGTGAAATTCTCAATTAGAAATCGGTCTTGCTTCTCATAGTTTGCCTAAGCCTCTGGTAGGTAGGTACCTGCGGTTTTCAGTCGGAAAATAAAAGGAAAATGCTGTTATGTCTCCATTGCAAAAGCCAAGTTCTGTGCTAAAAATAAAAACACTTGATCTGTCTCACGACTATGAGTTCAGACCTGTCAAGTAATATGCATTTCCTGCATTGATTTTTTTCATCGCGTTTTTCCTGTTTAAGTTTATTAGGAAGAGTTCATTCCAAGAGAAGGCGAGTACCACAGCCTTTTGGCGGATTTGGTTCAAGTTTGTTCCGTATCAGACGCTTGCCTACAACGACGCGAGTGTTCTTTTGTTTGCCTCTTTAACTGTTTACCGGGGTTCCCACCATAAATTGTTATCACTTTGAAATAAAGTCGAAAACCAATGAAAAATTTACACTACCCTAAGCCCGTTAGAGGGTCGGTGAGTGTTACTGGCTTCATGACGTCACGGAAAAACAAAATGGCGGACATCAGCTGTCACATTGTCAGTAAAAAGCGCGCGCTGATATTGAAAATTTGATTTGATAGCTGCCGTGGACGTCAGTAGTAAAAGGCCACTAAAAAGCTTAAAATAAAAAAAAACTTATTACATAAAACAGCGAAACCCGACTGTTTTTTTGTTTAGTTTTAAGTAACTATACTTATAAGTATTTAACTTTTTTATGTAGCCTCAGAGAGAGAGAGTGGCCTTATAATACTACACGTGCCTACCGCGGATTGGCAATTTCAGGCGCAAAGGTATGCGAACACCTCAGATACTAAGATTTCCTCACGATGTTTTCCTTCACCGTATTGCGATTACAACTTAAAAAAATCTTTATGCAATAAACAGCGCTTAGAGATAAAGCGGTTAAATGAGACAGGTGTGTGAAAGAGAGGCGTACCCTCTCGCTCTACGGGTCAGTACATACAAGGTGTCTAGACTGTGTAGTCACTGGTCAATACTTCTGTAAAAGTGTGCTAATTGACATTGACACCACAAAGGGACGGGGCCAAGAACACAGTTTACACTCTGTAACAGATTCAATTGAACTAAATGTATTTATTTATTTATTGATACTTTTATTGCACTTAAAAAAAATATTACAGATATTTGCTTAACTTTCAACAGTGTGAATGCAACCTTGAGCTCGTTTTTATTGCACTCTGTTATTATCAAGTAACAATAAAAATCGGGTTATTCATCAACTCGACACAGGGGACTGGGCACACGTGGGTCCAGTTGGTGAAACTCAAAATTAATATCACTTATTGTGTCGTCACCTGGACACACCAATATTTTTAGGCGTGTCCACATAGTGAAAGTTAAATTAAGTATTTTTTATGTTTTTGACAACTGGCCACACTCAGTTTTTTATAGAAAAGGGGTACAGTCAGGTTAATAATTGCCTCGCTCATTGAATTAATGAACGAGACGATTTCATGAAAAAGCGGCCTCACTTTTTTGCTTGAAAAACGCTATCAGCTTCTAATTAAGGCATTTTGAAAAAAACGTAACTTAAACTTATGCCTGTATCCCAGAGGGGTAGGCAAAAACCAGGGACTACCACTTGCCACGATGCTGACAGATCACTTTCGCTTCATCCACATGCACTGTCTTTGCATGCACGCACGCCAATAAAACAAATACAAAACAATAAAATAATAATAATTATCATCATTTATTAATATGAAGACAAGCGTAAATGTACTTTTGATATTTTTTTCGATACAGTGACCGATGCTAATTTCTCGTGATTCTGATAGTCTCAGTTTTTTTATATATCTCTATCCATCCATCATAACTCGGTGCCAAAAATCATTCATATCTCTTTTGATAGCGACCAGAAACTGTACCATATTTGGTTTCCTTTTCAATTTTTTATTATTGTGTTATTACTGCGTGACTGTACTTTGTCATAAATTCAGGTAAAATGCGAACATTGTGTCCATGCAGTTGGCGAAAAAATGAAAGTGATTTAATTTAAGTTTCACCATTTGGGCATACGCGGGGTTGAACACCCGTAGTAGTGAGAATGAGCTATACAGTCTTAGACAGAGAAAATTAAATACTGGTAGGCATAGCTCACTTCTCAACATATTAAAATAAAAAAAATGATGGTCTTTTGATTTTTTCAACCATAGAAGGTTCCACAGAGAAAATAATCACTAGGTGAAGGTTCTTTCCATAGATTACTATATTAACCTGAAAAAGATGGTTCACTCTTGTTTTTTTACGAAGCATAGACAGTGCTGCTGTCGGCGGACGGCTAGCGTACTATTTTTAAAATAAATTTATAATACAAAAGACGTGTCCGAGTGAGGATTCGAGCTACCAGGAACTTATTAACAGTATGCAAATTTTAGCTTCCTATGACACCACTCATTTAGTAACCAGGCCGTCCGCTAGATGGACTTTTCTTAAATAAAATCTCGTTTGTTCTAAGTGACCACAGCATGGTTCTTTCTTACCTGTGTTCTGTCGCAACGAGTAATCGAAAATGGAGAAAATTGAAGTTCGCGCGGTAATTAAATATTATTATTATTATTAAAATTCTTTATTGCACCAGGCAAATATTGTACAATAGGCGGGCTTAATACTAATTAGTATTTTATTCTAGTCAACCAGTGGGTGGCGAGAGAAGGTGAGGGTATCTTTGTTTGAAAAAATTTACTACGGAACAAGTAAATCAAGATTTCCAAGGTACGTCAGGGGTTCATGCTCCTTATTCCCCGGTTGTGGTGTGCTGAGTTTTAGGGGGAAGAAATACACTAATGACGAATGAAGAAATGATAAAAAAATGTTGAAAAAATTGTTTCAGCGGATCGTCGTACACTATTGTTCGTTTTATAGCTGAAAAAACGAAAGATTTCAGGGAGTGTTCATAATATAATACATGATGGGAATCGAACCTGGATCTCTTTTTTCAATAAACATAACATAACCTCACGACTGTATCCCGGGAGGGGTAGGCAGAGACCAGGGTCTGCCACTTGCCACTATCCTGACAGATCACTTTCGCTTCATCAACATTCATTAATCGTTGCATGCACGCACGTCTATTTCGGGTACCTACTTTTTAGAGTTCCGTAGTCAACAAGGAACCTTTATACTTTCGCCATGTCCGCCTGTCTGTCTGTCTGTCCGCGGCTTAGCACAGAGACGACAAGCACTACACAACTGAGATTTTACAACATAGATGTACACATTAATATTGAATTTCAAGTACCGTCCCTACTTAAAATTCAATGACATAATATTAAGGGGCTACAGTGTGCTGGAACTGGCTAGCAAACGTTTTTGAATCGCTTGTGACATCCTCTAGGAACATGGCAGACCGTTGAAATTAATATATGATATAATTTAACTCCTTGATTCCCTATTGGATGTTTGACAACTGTCATAACCTTACGCCTTCTATGAGTAAATATATTCCGTAAGAATGCTTAAAAAAAAGCTAAGAATTTATATACCATTTTAAATGCGCAGTGGATTACGTTTAAGCTTATACAGTCTTACGGGCAATATAAAAATCTTGTATGTTAATGTTTAAAACTAACAGGAACAATAGTTACTCATTCAGAAAAAACGTTTTCATCAATTTATCACATTACGCCTTACGAGGAACGCCCAGCCTACTCGTTGCCTGTTGTCTGTGACCAGGCGCTCTTCGCATCACCATTGATTTCATTGTAACTTTTCATAAGCGATTTATCAATCATAAATCAACCTTCCAAAGTTCACCTCGAGCGCCATATAGTGAAATTAATTCAAAGTAGCAATTCTCATACAAAATTACCGATTGTAGGCCAAGGACGTGGGGCGAGGGACCGAAAAAGACGCCGCATCTTTCCAATTCACTTTCGTACAAAATGTACTGGGTCAAGTTTCATAAAACTATAATTTCGTAGTTTATTATGACAATTCGAAGTACACTGCGCAGCAGAGTCTATTTGTTAATCTGTGGGTTAATCGGCTTTGCAATGTACATCGAATTGTCATAGTCACAATGAATTGTAGTTCTATGAAACAGGCTCCTGAAGGGATGGGTCTTTTCCGCGCCCTCGCCCCACGTCCCATGTCCGAACAAAACAAAAAAATATTATATAGCTATTAGTCCAATCGGTGGAGACATTTTCGAGTGTTTGCAAGACCAACGCACGGCAACTGATTTTTGTAGTAGTGATCGAGCTTCAATCGTTAGAAAAACATACAATATAAAATCCCAATTCTTGTATTTTTTTATTTAAGTAAATAACTAAAAAAGAAAAGTAAAAAGGAAACCGATCATTTACTAGTACTCGAACCAAGAGCTCTCTGCCGTTCAAGGGACGCCTCTTCCCATCCGAGCTATTGTAACATTACCAACCTAAGCGAAACATCGTTTTATTATTTGTGCCTAAATCACGGTAAAAGTGAGGTTCATTAAAAATTAAACCTAACTACCTATGTATTATAATCCATTTATTGTCGCGATTAGGTCGGCCGCACGCGGCCAGACTTGTTGCTCGAGTCTTGTAGTCTCTAATTACTAGCATTTAAGGTTCATTTTAGTTTGATTGAGTTTTGTTTCACTCCTTGCGCTCGCACTTCGCCTCCTCGTTAGATTGTAGGGTACATAGGCGGTAAATAATGTGTTGGTAAATAATAATTTCGATTGGGGCGTTACGAATAATACTTGATTCATAACCTTTGAGTGAACCAAGCCGAATTACAGTACTTAGTATTTCCGCACCGCTCACTTCCGTAGCGACAGAAGAAGATAGCGCTATCGAACTCGGCTCGGTCGTTCCCATCCGGATATATAGAAAAATATTTTACATAGTTATATGAATTGTGTCAATAATGTTGTTTAGAACCTTTTCTAAACATACAAAACGAATCTGTGTAGATTTCGTCTCTGATTTTTTTTTCTATCTGCCTGACATGTTTTTCTGTTTTAAATAAAATAAAACGCTGTATATTTTTATCACGCATTTTATTGTACATGCGGAAGTATTGTTAGAAGAATCAATGGCGTAATGCTAAAAATTTTGTAGGAATTATAATTTATATACGTGTGTAGGTACTTGTTTTTAGTTTTTTTATTTTCTCGGAATTCCGCTGTATTGGGATAAGTTATCTACACTGCAATAATTATGCTCTTTACCTTCCCTACATGTAATATAAATCACACTTCCATGACATGTATAAGTTGATCCTATTCAATTGTTTTTGTTGGCACAAAATCCGGGTTTTTTTTATTCAAGATTTATTCGGTGCTCATTTTTAGGTACAACGTAATTTAAATATATAATTTAACGCGCATAATATTTTTTGGGTTCCGTAATTATAATGACAACAAAAGAAAGTAGGTAATTTTTTGTACACGTAACAAAAAAAAAAAACAACTGAAACCTTAACAAAAAGGAAAAGTGTAACAAAAAGTAACCAAATAGAAATAGAAGTACTGTATCACACAGTAGATTAAACAAAAATCTGCGTTCCTGGTTTACCGATATTACATATTTTTATTTAAGTGTCACAATGAATAGTGTAATGTATCTTGAAAATATTCGTCGGTGGGGAGTTCCAAAATTATAATAATAATAACGTCCACACAACGCAATCAAACTAGAATTCCCTGCACTATAGTATAGATAGTTTTTAACTATCAGCTTTAACGCCAAAAATCACTTAAATGCTGTATATTTCCTGTGCTATTGGAATGAAATAATAGAAATGGTATGAATTACACTATTAATACGATTATCAACAGATTAATCTGTTATAATATACCAATATAAGTTAAGACGAGGAGGCACTGTTGATTAATAATTATATTTATCAGTCTTTGTGCTGAAACAAGGATGCAGGCCAAATAAGCACTCAAATTCATTTGTAGCTCTTTTACCAACATCCTTAGTAACGAAGTCTTTTTCCATTTTCATAGTTTTTGTTTTATTTCTTTGGTCAATATCCATTTTGAAATGTTTTTTTTTCTTCTGTAAAAAATTAATTATTTTGCTTTTGTTCTTAAAATTTTTATAATTTTGTTGTGTTATACCATAGAAAAAAAATTATCGAGTCAGATTTGCTCAATGGACTATTGGCCACACAAGCACGATAGCGATGACACATATTCACCCTTTTGAAACCGCTTTAGTGAATGCGCGTAGTGTAAAATAAAATAAAAAAATGCGTAAAGTCGATGATTTAAATTCAAAGATTTTGAGCCAAAATCTTAATCCAAGCTTCAAATTTATCAAAATTTCCACTATTTTAAAATGTTTATAAAAACCTCTGTATTTTTACACTATATTTTAAGTTTTCAGCAGCTTTTGTAAAGAAACCTCTCGAGGCATGGAAACACAAGAAGTCCACTGCTGGATATAGGCCTCCTCCATGCATTTCCAAAAAGACCAGTTGGAAGCGGATTTCATCCAGCGTCTTCCTGGCACTTGGATGAGGTCATCTGTCGGCTGGTCGTCCTACGCAGCGCTTGCCGATATGTGGTCTCCATTCGAGAACTTTTCGGCCCCATCGGCCATTAGTTCTGCTTGCTATGTGCCCCGCCCACTGTCACTTCAACTTAGTAATCCGCTGGGCTAAGGTGACTTTCGTTCCTCTACGAATCTCATCATTTCTGATTCGATATCGTAGAGAAAGCATAGGCCTTTCCATAGCTATTTGCGTGACCTTGAGCTTTCTTAGGAGGCCCATAGTGAGAGGCCACGTTTCAGTGCCTTAAGTCATCACTGGTTGTATAATTTTGTCTTGAGTGATTGATGTATATTAGACGAAAGGACTTTTCTAAGTTTCCCGAATGCTGCCCAGCCAAGTTGGATTCGACCTCTTTCACAAAGTTGGACCGGCCTAGTTGGACTGTTTGTCCTGAGTAGACGTATTCATCTACAACTTCGAGAGTCGAGTTCCCCAATGTTATTGGGGTGGGCACAAAACGAGCATTCGATATGACCTTCGTTTTGTCCATATTCATTTCAAGGCCCACCCGTTGGGAAACTCGACTGAGGTCTTCGAGCATTATGCCGAGGTCTTCCATCGTTTCTGCCATGACTACTATATCGTCGGCAAATCGAAGGTGAGTGATGTACTCGCCATTGATATTGATGCCGCGTCCCTGACATTCCAGAAGCTTGAAGGTATCTTCCAGTCCGTTTGTGAACATTTTTGGAGATAACGCCTGTCTTACGCCCTTTTTCAATGGAATTGCGTCCGAATTCTGTTCCTGTACTCGGACCGACATAGCGGTTCTGTGGTCATAGTGGACTGTTGTACAAGCATTTCAGCACCTCGATATACCGATAGTCAATACGGCAACGCTGGAGAGACTCGAGCACTGTCCATAACTCGATCGAATCGAAGGCTTTCTCAAAGTCCACAAACGCAAAGCATAATGGCAAATTATACTCCTCAGTCTTCTGTATAATTTGCCGCAACGTGTGGATGTGGTCTAATGGTACTAAAGCCCTTTCGGAAACCGGCTTGTTCGGGAGGCTGGAAGTCATCAAACCTGCGTTCAATACATGGCGCAGAGTAGTCATCAGCGACCACAAAAACCTCCAATACAAATTTTCATAGAAAAACGGAGCCAGAGATAAAAATCAGAATTTTTAAATTTTTAGGAGCCAGCTTGAAATTTGACTTACGCCATTTTGTAAAAAGTAAGTTAACGTTGTCATCCAACCCAAGGTCTTATTCAACATTTGTTCGACAAGACTACCCCGTAATGTTACCGTTTTCTCAGGCTTTGACAAAAAAGCTGTAGAGACCGGATTTTCCAAGTCAGATTTTTCTTATCGGTTTGAGGGATCACCCTGTAAGGATGGAAAATTCCAAGTTTACACCATATGTGGAACTTGGAAATCTTTTAGCACCTGATAAGACCGAAATTAGAACAACCAAAAATTCAAGAATTTTCACACGTCTAGTTATTTTAGCATTCAAACGCTGTGTGACTATAAAGTTGATACCATATTAGTCCAGCCGCTAGACCAGCGGGGCCCGGTGGCAAAACCTGCATTAGGTGTTGGTTGAAAATTTAAGCAATTTTACTTTTCAATCGGCACTATTAAATTTGCCATAAAAATTAATTTACGTCACCGTCCTATCTAGGGTTTATGCAACGAGTTTATGTTGTTTTAAAAGACCACCCCTAAGTGTTACCATTATCCCAAGCCGTTGAAAAAAAAGAAACTCATGGAGACCAGCTTCTCCAAGTTTTCGATTTTCTCCGTCGGTTTTAGCAAAAAAACTAATCGTATAGAAAATTTCAAGTTAGTAATATCAAAATGGGACAACAATTTTATCTAGGTGTTTTTCGCTGATCAACTTTATGTACCTATATACATTCTTCACGTCACACCGTATACATAAAGTTGTTATATGCGATGTATATCATGTTACTATTTTAATTAATATCAATAATAACGGCACCAGGTATTTAGATATTTTTTTCAAAATCAAATCAGATCCGGATTATAAATTACTATCTGAGAGCGTGACAACCCTAACGTCGTAAAATCCGGATAACAATTAAAATGGTCGTAATTTCTACTTTCCATGGAATTGGCATTAGAAATATATTTTTTATTTCATATGGGGAAGTCGCTTCCTACGTTCCAATTCTGCCACTGAGTCCCGAAATACATCCATGTGAAATCAAAGTCAAATTCACTTTATTGAAAAAAGATAAGATGATTTTTTTTCACTTTTTGACATAAAAACCTGTTGTTGTGCAAAAACATGTACTATTTCATAAGTAGGTAGGTAAATAAATACGCACTTACTAAACATGTGATTTTTGTTTGAAAGCTATTCTTTCTACAAAGCATAGATAAGTTTTGAAGAGATGTACCTACCTTTATCTTTTTTGTTTGTAATGACGCATGCTATACAAGAAGGCATTAGATTGAAGTCTATTCAATCTACGCGTACGCGGGCGGGCTGGCGAGCCGGCTAGAAAAGTAGAAACCGCTCGGCTCGCTCGAAGCGTTCGAAATTCGGCTATATATGTGTGCGTTTGGCGGCGTGTGCTTACGCGAAGGGAATGAGACTGTGTGTGTGCGGCAGCGCGAGCGTCTTTCTATGGAGATTACTACTAGGAATTAATTCAGTCGTGTCATCTAGCGGCGAAATGTTGAAGTGCTGCACACCTGTGTCAAACGCTCAAGGTCATCGGCACAGGGAAAAATCTTAGAATAAGGTAGAATAAAATCCTGAAAAAAAAATTACGTTGCCTTCCCAACACCTAATTTAGGGATCCATGTTGTCAATTTCGAAGGATTTTTTGTAAAAGCGAGAAGCAAATAGTTGCCCACTCCCTTTATATGATTGACCGTATTACGTAAGTAATGTATCCAAGGCCGGATTAAAAGGTGTGGGTGCCCTCAGGCAACACGGGAATGGAGGCCCGTTATTACTTTTGAACAAATTAGCTTCGGTAGACAAGGTAGCATTAGGTAGAAAAATACACCTATAACTTCTATGTACGGGTGGCCCCGAGCCCCGGTTGCCCTCCCCTAAATCCGCCCCTGAATGCCCCCAAGGCTGTTTAAGTCAGATCGCAACACGCGCGTGAATCGTGCCCAAGTCCAAATTAACGAACAAAAACTCGTGTCCTTTTGAATGATTATAGCGACGTAGGTATAGCGATGCCCCATCAGATTTGCGCGCGGATTCGCTTACTTCGTCTTTATTATAAGTATTTATTGGGCATGACATTTTTTTACGCGCTAGTGGTGTACAGGGAGAGAAAGGGTTGGATTGTGCTGACTGTATGTAGCCGGCCTTAAAAATACGAAAAATCAAGTTACTCTCATCATCATCATCATCATCAACCCATAGCAGTCCACTGCAGGACATGGGTCTCTCCCTGTATGGGAGGTTTTGCCGTAATCTCCACACTTGGCAGGCAGATTGGAGATCGCAGTGTTTGGTGGTCTTGTATCACAGGTCAACGCTGCTGCCCGTTCCCTGGTTTCCGGTTTTTAGTCGCCCCTTACCTTTTTTTTATTTAGTAGTCAGGTCACAGATAAACTAACTCTATTTCGTTTCATTCCGAAACTCACTTAAACCACTTTAATTATCACACTGGCGTAAAAAATTGCACGCAAGTGTTAAGATGTCTAATTTAGTCGCCGGATCTGGATTCGAACCGGTAATTTGCTTAAATCAAATCGAGAGCGTGCGGGCTCATGGCGACGTAAGTATTCATTCACGATTTAATTTCCTGGGCTAGTCTAGGTACTCTGTATTATTTATAAAAACATGATTCCTTAAGACACTCCTCAGATGCAGTTTTGACTTGATTTTGAGTGCGGTATCACGTCTGATTACAACGCTGGAGGTGGCGGGTGCGATGCCCACTAGTGACCGCCGTACATTTATACAAATGGCCTCAGTCTGGGTGTTTACACAATGTTTCTGATGTCCTTTCCTGGTAAACATGGCACGCCGTCAAAGGTACTTTAGGGCAAAGGTGAGCTTTTCCAAAGACGCGATATAAACAATAAAAAAAAAGTCAAGGGCTCCTATCCCCGAATACTTGTTAAAATTTTGGCCTCTGGCGGAGTTACCTTTGACAAAAAGGATATTTTGACGAACCGCACTTTTGGCAAACGTAATCGGACCAAAGGCACCTTTGAACAACAGGGTATTTTGACGAATCGCACCCTTGACCATTTGTTACAACGTAAAAAAAAAAATTTTTTTGTTGAATGTCGCGAGTCGCCACTCTGACCCTCTTTTCTCAAATCATCTTATGTATACATAATATGTATTTCCTTCCGTGGATGTCGTAGAAGGCGACTAAGGAAAAACATTGCCAGGAGACGGGCAGCAGCGTTGTCCTGAGATTCCAACCGCGTACTGCGATCGCCAACCCGCCTGCCAAGCGTGGCGATTATGGCAAAACTCTTCATGGTTTGTAAAACCATGCGGGAGGCCTAAGTCCTGCAGTGGGCGTCAAGTGGCTGATGATGATGATACATAATACATTAGCTGTTGGTACACGTACCAACCTAACAAGACCCCATGAGTGCAACATGCAATAATATAATAAACATTACAAAAGCCTACTCTTACAAAACAAGAAAACACCAATACGAACAGACATACGGATGGCATCCACTCGAGCATAACACAGGGGTCAGCCATCGTCAGTTTCAACTATACGAGTATTAGAAGGAGACCAGCGACCCTGCCACCACACACCTCATTTGAAGTTACTAATAAAGCTGTTATCGACAAAAACGGAAATGGAAACGCGAACGGATACGTCCCCACATTGTTGATACAAACAAAGAAATAAATTACCAACGGGTTGATTAAAAAGGCTTTCGGTAACAGTCGAAAGCAATCCCCTTCAAAGCTTTCTGTCACCCCATTTGCAATCCTTTTCAGGGATTAATTAGATCTTTCTCAACTGCCACCCCGGAAGGGCAAGGTTCCATATAGAAGTGAAATAAATAATTAAACAGGCTTATTTCTAAAGTGCAAAATTAGTTGTAGCAGCAATCTAACCCTTGCTAACGGTGAAAGAAAAGATCGTGAGGAAATCTGTTTGTCTGAGGTGTTCACATACCTCAGCACATAAATTGCCAATCCGCGATGGGCAAGCGTGCTAATTAAGCCCATACTCTCTCTATCTCTGAGAGAAGGCCGGTGTCCTGCAGTGGGACGCATATAGCCTACATAAAAAAACTAAAATGACCCATTCCTGAAACAGCCCACTTAGTGTTTGTGTTTTACAATAATTACCTAATAAATACTCTACGAGTTTTTCATGTGATATATATTTTTCGAAATATCGGGATTTATAAACTCATAATTTTATTAAACTCGCGCTCTACCAAAGTCGCGCCTTCAGTAAATCATGAAAAGAACAAAATACAAATCAGCCAAGTGCGAGTCAGACTCGCGCACGAAGGGTTCCGTACCATTATCTATGCAACATTTGAATATTTGAAGCGTCTACCTGTTGCCGTTATTAATATCGAGCAAAAAACCGCAAGAAAAATCACGTTTGATGTCCATACAAACGGGCCCCCATGAGCCCCGCTTAAATATTTATTTTATTCTGTTTTTTAGTAGTTAAGTATTTGCTGTTATAGCGGCCACAGAAATACATCATCTGTGAAAATTTCAACTGCCTACCTATCACGGTTCATGAGATACAGCCTGGTGACAAACAGACAGGGTCTCTCGCTTCCGAGTCCACTATTCCACCCACTAGGCTACCACCGCTCGTCACAGTGCCCGCAGTGAATGACGTGATCTGATGAACTTTCAGAAATAGAGAACGGAACTGTTCAATAAACATCAGTAAATAACTCGGAAGCGGGAGACCCGGGTTCGATTCCCAGTGCGGGCATGTACCTATGACTTTGTTTTCTAAGTTAAGAAATTAAGATATTACATTAAATTATGTAGGTACATTTGTGAAGTTATAGTAGCAATACCACTCGCTAACGGTGAAGGAAAAATCGTGAGGAAACCTGAGTTTCTGAGCTATTCACATACCTCAGCGCTTGAAATCGCCAATCCGATTACTTACTGTGTCAAAAAAATATCGAAATCGTTATGACGGAATATTTGTATGGCGATATTATCACCTTATGAAGGTGATAATATTTTATTTGTTTATTTGGAGAAAATACAGGCACAGATAATAAATATTTTATGTTTTACAATATTGGGTATGGCCTTATCTGCCCTATGGAACATTTCTCACTTATAGTTCAAGCAGGTAGTGTAGAAGCGGCAGGCGCTTAAAAAAAAAAACAATTAACTAATAAAGAGAACTAGACGCCGCCGTGTGGCGCCGGATTTAGATTAGCGTCACTCCATTTTCTTCCGTGGATGTCGTAGAAGGCGACTAAGGAAAAACATTACCAGGAGATGGGCAGCAGCGTCTTCCTGCGATTCCAACCGTTTACTGCGATCGCCAACCCGCCTGCCAAGCGTGGCGATTATGGCAAAACCCTTCATGGTTTGTAAAACCATGAGGGAGGCCTATGTCCTGCAGTTGGCGTCGAATGGCTGGTGATGAGAACTAGGTATAGGTCACTCAACAGGTTAGAAAATTACATTGTTATTTTGCTGAATACAGTAAATTCAATCAGCAATCTGAATCATCATCATCATCAGCCGGTGTCAGTCCACTGCTGGACATAGGCCTCTCCCAAGACACGCCACTGAGCTCGATCTAAGGCTCTTCTTTCCCAGTCACTGCCCACCGCTTTGCGAATGTCGTCGCTCCACCTGGTCACAGGGCGTCCTACGCTACGTTTGCCGATTCGCGGTCTCCACTCTAGGACCAGTCTTCCCCAACGGTTATCGGTCCTGCGGCAGATATGACCAGCCCACTGCCACTTCAGTTTGCTAATCCGTTCAGCTATGTCGATCACTTTGGTTCTCTGGCGAATTACTTCGTTTCGGATTCGATCCCGCAGAGAAACACAATCTGAATACAGTAAATTATACAAATATTGTATTACGCCAAAATGCAAGAATACGACCGTGATCGCTTCCGAAGAACTACCGCGTTCGGGTTCCACACAACGGCAAAGTTTCAAAGAAATGGTTGAACGTTATGTATTACCCGATTTTAGGACGTGCCCATTTTTATTGCTTAAACCGAAAGACTTTATTATTTCAAACAGTTGACGAGAACACCCTAGTGCCAAATATGTTAAGTTAAGAAGATACGAGTAGTTACAAATCGGCCTTTTTACTCCAGTGGAGCAGAAAGAATATTCCTTGGTATTTGAACGATGTCTGAATGATCCTCATTGAACGTGGGATTAATTTTAGCGCTAGTTAGACATCTGTGTATTTAATTATTACTGGGGCGGTTACATAGTCGTTTCGGAATTTGGGTTCGGGATTACGAACGCATTACATCCATACTTAAACCTAAGTACTGTAGAGTTCTGTGTAACTGAACGTTGCGTAATATAGGAACGTGACCGTAATCGCCGCGCCTCTAGCGGATATTATTGGCACTAGAGCAGCCATTGTGAATATGTCTAATTGTACATTATTTGTTTGATTAGATTCGATAATAAAGAATTATACCGTACCGAACGGAGTTGTTATTGTTAGCCAAACGCCAGTCAACAAGTACCTACCACATAAAGTAGTTTCCGTTCGAAGTTTTATAAGATAATTCCGTATGGTAGCCAGCACCCCGTAAAATACATCTGTACTCAATAGTTGGCTACTCTCAACTGAGCCTTGTTATTCCGAACTGAAATAAACGTAAGTATGTGTGTATTGTATTTACAGAATTCCGACTGTATGTGGGCGCCCTTATTGGATAGGAGTTGTCAATATTATAAGATTATTTAGATGAAAAATGAATCGTGTGATTTTAAAACGACACGTCCTTTCATTACAACTTTGCAGGAAATAGAAAAAACTGTTTTATTCAAATACTAATATCTACAACAGCAATATTTTAGCATATTATATTGATTTCTGTATGAATAAACTAAAATTTTTTTTCTAATATAAATCAATAGGTAGGTGTAAATAATTTAATAAAAAAAAATGGGCAAGTGTTATTTTAAAAACACATGTGACTTGTGTTGTTTTAAAATCACACGATTCAAATATGCCTGGGATTCAAGCCAGTTCAATGCAAGAGTTCTAGGTTTTAAAATAATAAATTTGTACGGGCGAATCTGTTTGTTTGATTGCCCGCACAGTAATTTGTCAATGGTATGTTGTTGGAGTTGACAGAAAAAGATGGGGAACTAATCCGATGTTATTATAACTAGATTTATTCTATAATAATGTTACACTGTTATGTTGTCAGAGGACAGTAGTCAACTGGCGTGTAATGGGTAAAAAGCTTACATAGCATTTTCGTGAAGGTGCTTACAAACTCATATGTACTAATAGTACATAATTATTAAAATTCTGTTAATTATGGACCAACATTGAATGATAGGTTTGGTGTATTTTTGTCATATTTTCCCAAAAACTATCTAGATCCTTCAGTGTGGCGCCGGATTAAGAATAGCATCACTCCATTACCTCCCGTGGATGTCGTAGAAGGCGACTAAGGAAATAAATTACCAGGGGACGGGCAGCAGCGTCTTCCTGAGATTCCAACCCCATACTGCGATCGCCAACCCGCCTGCCAAGCGTGGCGATTATGGCAAAACCCCTCATGGTTATGAAAACCATGAGGGAGACCTGTCCTGCAGTGGGCGTCAAGGGGCTGATAATGACGATGATATCTAGATCATAAAAGGTACTTAGCACGTTGATTGCAAAAAGACATTTTGGCTTTAAGTTTTTGGCGGATCGAAAAAAAACGCAGCAAACTCCAGGGTGTAATTTATTTATTCGTTCATTATGAATTAAAGTAGGTACAATTACATCTTACAGTTACAAACTACTGTTACGGCTTGCCTCTAATCCACTAGTTATGTATGAATATATCCATTTTAGCGTACATCTTATGTTAATCAAACGTCTCGCCTAGTGTAACAATGTAGAAAGTTTAAAAATTTTTTCGAATACTCTTGAAAGAAATACTGTAAGTAAATAATTATATTTTTGGGATGGTATTTATTTAAAGTACTATGATTTATGTTAATATGTATGGGACGTTGATGAAACAGAATCCGCTTACGAACTAAGTACAGAAACATTATGTTGTAATGTAATGTTTATAATTGAAGAAAGAAAATTAAGACTTACAACTTATAGGTTTTTTTTTTTTGAGATAAATATTTCGTTCACAGAGTTGGCTTTTTGCGTACAAGTGTTTTGAAAAGCAGATTTTTTAAAGTAAGTGTTTAGACAAATACAGTAAAATTAACGGTGAAAACTTAGTGTTTATTACGATGTATTTTAATTTAAGTAACACGAAATATTTTAAACAAACATATTTTTATAATATTTTTTTTATTTTTTTTTGGATTTTTTTTAAATTTTTTTTTTGCTCTAGCCCGGAGTGGGTTACGATTATATTAACACGAAGACGACATTACATGTTAAAATTCTTATTAAAATAATAAATATTGAGGGTGTCATTTATAAAAACACGATATAATCGGTGTTTGCGAGATTTCTTTTACCACATACTATTTAAACTGCCTCTGAGGAGTGTTTTAGAGGAACCGTGTTATTATAAATAAGACCGTAAGTGTTCTTACAAGACAGTGACAGTACCTACCGTAGTTAAAATCAACTTGAAGTAAGTACCAAGCTCTTTTTTATTGTAAAGAAAAGTTTCATATTTTAACAAATACCGTAAAATCCAAAACCAACTAGGTCCACACTCAAACTGACTGCGGACGTAGATCATGTCGAAAAATTCTTAAAAAACAAAGCTTTCCCCTACATGTCACAATGAAATAGTCGAAAACACAATAGTACATAACACCTACACGATAATAAAGTACTAAACATCTATACTATGACTTGTAAACGCGCGATTAGTTTTGAAGCCACAAAGAATCCTCAAGTGATGAAGTATAAAATCTGTGCTCATTTGAAAATACTGCTTCGATATTTATCTAAAACGTTCTGAACTGTTGGAATTGACCTTGATGTAAATTTTGCGACTGTAATTACACTGCAACCACTTATGATGATAGAATTGGAAGTACATCATCAAACACTGACACGTATCATCTGTTAAATCTAGCCGTATTTCAGTTTTTGACATTTCATCAACAAGATCTCGCTTACATTTATTCCAACTCCTGCATCAACAAATGTCTTGTAAATCTAGAGTTATTTCACATTTCAGAAGATATTAATTTCAAATAGATACCGATTGCAGTAATGGTGTGTAAACTTTCTCAAAACATGTCAAACGACAAGCCGAAATTTTAGTGACCTTACAGACAAAATGATTGTTTTTCTGGCAACCCTGACATCCAACAGTTTCCAATGTCGGTGCAGACTTTCAACTTCGTAGACAGTTTTACCTTCAGTATTGAAACGAAACTGCCCGTAGATAGTTAAGTCTTAAGGTAAAACTGTCTGTAAAATGTTGTCTTAAGTAAGGCTCTATGTTCTGTAGACGGTTACGTTGGAAGTAAGACAAAACGTTCCATCCCCATACATCTTAAGTAAGACGAAACGTTCCATCGACTTCCATCTCCGAAACAGACGTTACTGACGCCGGCGGGCGTCGATGTTAAGTAAGACAGAACGTTCCATCGACTGCCATCTCCGAAACTATGACGCATGTTTAAGTGTCGAATCGCCGGCCAGCTGCAAAGTCACTGAAACTCCGGCGCGCTTAAATGGCATAGTGCAGGAAAACGTACTCGGGATTGTCCAACTCCTTGGGGAGAATGGACGCGCCGGGGGCCAGGATCTGGAAGCCGATGAACATGAAGGTGCGCAGCATGTTCGCGCGGTCGGGGCGGCTCTTGCGGATGCACACGATGCAGCTGGGGGACAGGGGGAGGTCGTTAGGGGCGCTGGAACGGCTAATGAGCTAACCCCTACTTAAGGCTGCTGTCAAGTGGAGCATGCTGTGTCGCTCGCACAATTGAATTTTTCAAAATATTTAATACCTTTAAACGAACAATTCTTGTATATATGTTAATCTGAATCTCGGAAACGGCTCCGACGATTTTCATGAAATTTAGTATGCAGAGAGTTTCGGGGACGATAAATCGATCTATCTAGGTTTCATCATCATCAGCCATTTGACGCCCACTGCAGGACATAGGCCTCCCTCGTGGTTATGAAAACTATGAGGGGTTTTGCCATAATCGCCACGCTTGGCGCGGCGAGTTGGCGATCGCAGTATGCGGTTGGAATGTCAGGAAGAAGGTAATTTATTCCCTTAGTCGCCTTCTACGACATCCACGGGAGGAAACGGAGTGACGCTATTCTCGCAATTCTTAATCCGGCGCCACACGGCGGCTGTTTAATTTTCATTCTGTTTATCTAGCTAGGTTTAATTTTTAGACAACGTCGTTTTATGCGTGTTTTTACGCAATGTCAAACTGCAAAAATGTCATTAGAATACGAAGGTAAATTTCGCCACCCTCTACAAGGTTGTAATAGGTCAGGTGGGAAGTCGGACGGTCCCGAAACCAGACGACGCCGGTTCGACCCTGACTTCAGTCCGATTACTTTTTATTATTTCGATTCATTTCCAAAAAAACACGAAGAACACAAATAAAATACCGTCCAGATGATCCTGTAATAATATGAGCAAATGTTTTGATAAATGTGGTCCGAGGGTTTGATGGATAATTAAATTGCGGATATTCGAGGCATATTTTTCTTATCCAGTACTATGTTTTTCATTGAGAAAATTTGATTCCAAAATTAATAAGCTTGGAAACAACTTTTCTTTATTAAAAACTACGTATCGGAAAATAAAAATATATCCAAAATGTCCGTAATTTTAAAAGCTTACTCTTTTTATTACAATAATTAAAAATGTTAAACTGTGCGAGCGAGATAGCGTGCTTCACGTAAGAACAGTCTTAATAGGAGACCCGGCGTTGTGGCTAACACATACAAACTTGCTTATTTTGAACTATAATGAGATCTGTTTAATGAATATTAAAAAAAACTGGCCAAGTGCGAGTCGCGCACGAAGGGTTTCGTACCATTATCTATAAAACATTAGACACAAAGAGCGAGAAAAAACCGCAATAAATCACGTTTGTTGAATGGAAGCCCCTCTTAAATATATATTTTATTCTGTTTTTAGTTACAGCGGCAACAGAAATAACTCATCTGTGAAAATTTCAACTGCCTAGCTAACACGGTTGATGAGATACAGCCTGGTGACAGACAGACAGACAAACAGACAGACGGACGGACAGGCAGACAGTGAAGTCTTAGTAATAGGGTCCCGTTTGGCACCCTTCGGGTAGGGAACCCTAAAATTGAAATCGAGCCTCTTGTTTGAGGAAGCTTAATCTCGCCGCCTGGCCGAAAGACTTACTTGGTGCACAAGAGACGCTCCTCGACAAAGTCCAGCAGCACCATGAAGCTTTCCTTACTGCCGGAACCAAGCACGCCCGGCAGACGGAGATAGATCGTGTCTCCGCGTACCACCTGAAACGGAACGGGGAAAAGAGGTTTTTATTTATCTATATGGAAGCGAAATGCGGTGGTAGCCTAGTGGGTAGAACATTGGATTCGGAAGCGGGAGACCCAGGTTAGATTCCCAGTGCGGGCATGTACCTATGACTTTGTTTTCTAAGTTATGTACATTTGTGAAGTTATAGTAGCAATACCACTCGCTAACGGCGAAGGAAAACATCGTGAGGAAACCTGAGCGTCTGAGCTATTCATATACCTCAGCGCTTGAAATCGCCAATCCGCGGTGGGCACGCGTGGTGATTAAGCCCATACTCTCCCTGAGAGAAGGCCTGTGCCCTACAGTGGGACATACGAGTATATAGGCTGCTTATGCTATATGGAAGCGAAATGAAATTCGTTTTATTTTCTTATGTAGCTTATATTCGTTCCACTGCAGGGCACAGGCTGTCTCTCAGAGAGAGAGAGTATAGGCTTAATTGCGACGCGTGCCCACCGCGGATTAGCAATTTCAAGCGCCGCGGAGGTATTTGAGGTGTTCAAAACTTTGTTCGTTTTGATGAGGAGAACTTCCATTTTAGGATTAATATTGTGGTCATTTTGTTTAATATTTTACAGGGGGGTTTATGTTAAAGAATAAAAAAGGTCATTGTGTCGACCTCCTTATTAAAAATGACAGAATGTCAGACAGACATAACTGCAAAAGATGCAAAAGTGCGTTATGAAACATGTCCGATATCATTACACGCGCAAGGCAAAGTAGATACCATTACTGCAAAGGGTCATTGTCCCATATGCCACACGCAAACCCACACATGCACACTCTGTATGCTAGCCTTTACTCTTGAAATCAATAAAGCCACTAATTAGTATTAAGCCCGCCTATTGTACATTCGAGAGCAGATCAACCTTTATAATAGGGGTTAAAGTATGAAATTGCCGTTTTATTGCAATAGGTTCTTTGAATTGACATAGAATCTTCATGGTTTGAGGTTTTCGAATGAAACTTTTTTCAAATGGTTTCTATGATGTTCTTTTTGTAAAAAATGTTGAAACATTTGAATATCGACTTTCAATTGTTTTTGTTATTCAATTTAGAGAAGAAAGATGGATACTGCGAAAATTCGAGTGATTTTTGAATACGAGTTCCGACGCGGAACTAACGCGGCAGAAACAGCCCGCAATATCAATGCTGCGTTTGGAGAGGGGTCTTCTAATGAACGCACCGTGCGATTTTGGTTTAAACGCTTTCGTGATGGAAATTTCGACTTAAAGAACGAGCCACGAGGAAGACCGCCCACACAGGTGAATAACGATGAATTAAGAGAGATAGTGGAAGCCGACCCTAGTCAAACTACCCAGGAATTAGCGGCATGGTTTAACGTTACCTTACCCACAATATTGACTCACTTGCGTCAAATCAATAAAATAAAAAAATACGAAAAATGGGTGCCTCATGATTTGACAGAAAAGAAACGCGTGTTGAAACTTGTGTTGCCTTGTTGAACCGGTACAGAAATGAAGGAATATTGGAACGAATTGTAACATGTGATGAAAAGTGGATTCTTTATGATAACCGGAAAAGAAAAATGCAATGGCTGACCCCAGGTCAAATGCCGCAAAACTTACCAATAAAAAGGTAATGGTAACTGTTTGGTGGTCTCAGCATGGTGTTATTCACTATAGTTTTCTCCGATCTGGTCAAGCAATAACGGCAGATGTCTATTGTGCCGAACTCCGAACCATGTTGACAAAACTAGCAGTAAAACAGCCCCGACTCATGAATCGATCTTCACCATTATTGCTCCACGACAACGCGAGACCTCACACAGCACGAGAAACCATTTTGACCCTTCAGGAACTGCAGTTAGAAACCATTCGTCATCCTCCGTATTCACCAGACCTTGCTCCAACGGACTACCATTTTTTTCGTGATTTGGACAATTATCTACGTGACAAGAAGTTTTCTTCCCAGGAGGCAGTACAAAATGCTTTTACACAGTTTGTGCAGTCTAGATCGTCGGAGTTCTATCGCAAAGGCATTAATGACCTTCCCATTAGATGGCAGCAATGTATAGATAATTTTGACGACCTCGTGGCGCAGCGGTAGTGCATCTGCATACCATGCGAGAGGTCCTGGGTTCGAATCCCGGCTGGGGACAAAAAAAAAAAAAAACCCCAGGTCTTGGATGTTTACATGTATGTGATGTCGTTGTTTCTGGTTCCCACAACACAGGGTATCCTAGTGTGGGGCCAGACGCAATGTATGTGCCTGTATGTAAATGTTTACGTTTACGTTATGTTTACGTTAATAATGGCAACTATTTTGATTAAATAAATTTGTTAAAAATTTAAAAAATAAACAATTTAGATTTTCAGTACAAATCGGCAATTTCATACTTTAACCCCTAATATTTTCGTTCCAGTTTTCCGAGTGCATGTATGTAAAGGTTGATGTGCTTTTGACTATACGTTATCTGTTTATCTGGTGCAATAAAGAATTTTAATAACAATAAAGCCAAATTGGGTGCACAAAACTACTAAAACCAATAATAAAAAAACCGGCCAAGTGGGAGTCGGACTCGCGCACAAATCACGTTTATTGTATGGGAGCCCCCCTTAAATAATTATTTTATTTTGTTTTTAGTATTTGTTATTATAGCAACACTTTCAACTCAAAATTTCAACCCTCTAGCTATCACGGTTCTTACGTATGAGTGTTAAACAATCAGGGTTATCAGTAGTGTCTTAAACAATACAACTGTGCATACAACAGCGTTGACTGATAACGGTGATTGTAAACAAACTGGGTAGGTAAAACTTACTGCAGATTTCTTCAATGGTTGGAATAAAATAATATTTCTAGAATTTAATATTAAGTTACAGCATGGAGCACGAGATTCAACAATGCAATGGCAATCAAAAAATCGTCGTTCATGTTAGCTGAAAAAAAGTCTCTCAACTGAGCCATGTGGGCCTCAATTGAGAACTGAAATAGACGTTTGTGCGTAGCTGGGCATTAACACTTTAATCTGTTAATCGTTAATTAACGAAGTTTACATTTCTAATTACGTAGTTCACCTTTTAAGTTACATATAAGCTGTCATTTGTGTTTCTGCTCAAAGAGCTCAATTGAGCAGTACTTAAGATTTTAAAAGCCTATTTAGAGGCTAACAATTCCAGCCATGCCGGGACTTGAACCCGCGACCTCTGGCTCACCGCGCCAGCGCTCTCCCAACTGAGCTAATGGGCAAGTGCAAGCATCGATGAAATTTTGAGCCTCTTTACAAACTTCTCTGTATTACATACAGGCAGCGACATATGACCGAAGCGATTTACTTCACTTGCGGCCTCGAGTAACCCACTTTGCAGTGATGTAAATCGTTTCGGTCAGATGTCGCTAGTGCAACAAAAAGAATATAAGTACTTAAGATGTTTCTATAAAGCCTTGTTTGCACGGGAGAGAAAGAGAAATAGGAGAAAGTGAGTCAGAACATAGGTCTGTAACCTGATATATTATATAAATAATAAATAAAGTAGTGACACCTAAAAGTACACATATACAAAATTACATAAAAAGAAAAGTAACTAAAACTAAACCTTGGCTAAGTCGTCTGCAAGAGATCGCTCTAATCGATAAGACCGCCAAATGTACACCATTATTTATACACGCTTTTTTTTTGGGTGGTTTGAAAGCTACGGTTTTTTTTTTCCTAAGGATTCTGCCAACGTCCGAGTTACGAAAAAGTACTACAGTCAAGTTGGGTAACATTGAATTTCCTTGCAACTTTGAATAAATATTGTCTTTGGAAAATTGCACACATAAAAACTTCTAAGGTAATAGAAAGACTAACGGTAAAAAGTGGCACTTGGCCGGTTTTTACCGTTAGTCTTTCTATTACCTTAGAAGTTTTTATGTGTGCAATTTTCCAAAGACAATATTTATTCAAAGTTGCAAGGAAATTCAATGTTACCCAACTTGATGTTACCTCTGTCTGATGTAATTAGTAATTGCTGTGACAGCCGTCAAACTAACATCCATCATTGCTTGTCAGCTTAATTTCCGTTTCCGATTTAAATAATATTCTGTGGTTTCTATTAATTTTGTCAAACGGGAACACCGAGGTGGATTTAGTCGTTGGTATACATCTCAGGAATTCAACATTTTATGAATTCAACATTGTGAGCCGGAAGGGTTTAAAAAAAATAAGGCAATGTTTGAATGTAAAACGGTAGAAAAGAGGAGTGCGGAGATTCAGAATAATAAACACGTTTTGCTAGTCGAAGTTTTTCTTCGTTCTAAAAGTAGTAATTATTTTTTATTTGTGCTTTACACGCCCTTTTCCCGCTGTCCGTTTAATACTCCAAACATCAAGGCTGGCTGGAAGATATTTCTCTTGAAATAAGTCCGCCCTTGCTCATAGTCCACGACAATCATGTTCTTTAAGTGCTGCAATGATTCCAATCGTCTAACTGTCAAATTCCATACTGAATGCTATCGCGAACGTCAGGATGGTTGTTGCTTCCGTCAAAAAAAATCAAGAAGGTACGTGAATCCGGAATGAAGCGAACAATGGATAATGTAGTTTGTTTTGGTGTCCAGTACTCTTGGCCTCCGGGTCAGTATTAGGTTCCGACAGAAATTCAGCGCTGCAGGCCATTGCATTGCAATACCTGAAGCATATGCCGAGTTCGGGTACCTTTTTTATTGTCATAGCACATAATAATAATAAAATAAAATATTGATTGCCAGAACAAGTCCAATACAATTTAATAATAATAACAATCAAATTGAAATCCATTAAGTGACTTCTAGATAAATCAAATAAAATTCTAGACAAATATTAAAAAAAGTTATTTAATTAATAATTAAACGCAGCCAATAATTAATTGTACGGTGTGTGTATGTACTAGTCACTTAACACGGACAATCTCCTCCTTGTTACGATTGATTATGTTGTTTCATTTGCTTATATTGATTTTTGTTAGCATATGTGTGTTGTGGCAATTTAATAAATAAATGATTCCTTCCTTTTCTATCTATTTAATAAACACTTGAAAACTCCGAACATTGTAATCGCATACACAGGCCATTACAAAAGCAATCTATTTTATCAGCTATTTATAGTGACGTTCAGCGACACCGGCTGGTACCTTTTAAGTTTGATTTTAGCTCTTGCGCAGCGGAGAATAAGCCCTACGAGGCTATCAGAGACTGTACAGACAGTTGCTCATAAACGATTGACCTAAAATAACGCCACTGTCGTAATGATTATTTTGTCGTAGGTATTTTGCTTCATGTCTGTGATAAGAATGTGTATGTTATTATTTATTTATTGATGCCTTTATTGCACTTAGAGAAATTGTATAATAGGGCGGACCTAATGCCACTGGCTTTTTCTACCAGTCAACCGCAGGAGGTAAAGGAAAGAGTTGGTAAGCGTGCAAAAAATTAAAGACATTCTTTTATAAGGTGTAATTAAGTACCCGTGTGGCGCCGGATTAAGAATAGCGTCACTCAGTTTCCTTCCGTGGATGTCGTAGAAGGCGACTAAGGAAATCAATTACCAGGAGACGGGCAGCAGCGTCTTCCTGAGATTCAGCGATCGCCAACCCGCCTGCCAAGCGTGGCGATTATGGCCAAACCCCTCATGGTTATGAAAACCACGAAGGAGGAAGAACCCATGATGATGATGGTGCATCATCATCAAGTGAACCTAACCTAAGAAGGGAAAATCTAACTAAAACAACAAGTACTGTAAAAAATGTAATATCTCTGCAATTCCCTTTTTTTATGTACAATAAAGTGTTCTCTGTAACTAAGGTATAACTTTATGATCTACAAAAATTTCTCGCTAAAACGCTGATAAATGCATTCACAGATTAATTCATTTGTTAAACAGTCAAAAACGCTTTTGCTGTCGCAATGACGACATGACAATAAATTCTTTATAGTCTACTGGCACACTCGGCAAACTTTATTCTGCCATATTAATTAGCCTACGACCTATTGGCCATGCTAATTATTTTTTATATACGTTTTTTCTAAAATATGGACCATTTTAGGAAACTAATTTCGTTATTTTTGAATTTTATTCATTATTTCTATTTTTAATATTTTTCTAAAATTTTGTGGTGTGTGACGTCATCAGAGCATGATTAAAGAGATAGTCTTTGCCTACATAAAAAAAAAAAAACAAATTTCATTAACTTCAGTTGATTTGGTCGGCTAACCATGTATTCTGTGGGCTAACCTCACACTTCAACACGTTGACATTTCGTTTTTCTTTTTTGTATGGCAAAGGATTAATACTGGTAAACTGCCTGTGCTGACGTCATACAAAAGTCATTTAAGGTCAAAGCTTTTCATTGAACATCTTAAAAAATATAGACATATTTACAAATCTGATAAATAGAAATTGTACGAAAAGCGAAATTCTCGAAACGGTTTCGAGATTTCCGTACATATAAAAAAATGTAGGATGGCCAATTCGCAGACCTACAAATATACACAAAAGAAATCATAAAAATGGGTGGAGCCGTCAGTTTTAATATTTTAAAATTTGACAATTAATGTACTGGAAAGTAGCGCCTTTTGACATTTAAAACGCGCCACAATCGTCATCGTTTTCGCACTGCCCTTGCTGATATGAACTTATCGTATATTTATACGTGGCTCTAGGTTGTGGAGGGTTCACACCGGATGTAAATAGGAGATTTTACTTTATAATACATAATTTAGTTAAAAGCTGCCTTAATACCTTATATTTCATTATGTATTTATTTTGTAGGTATTCATGTATATTATGTACATGTAAACTGCTGCTTAGGGGCCGTCCATATATTACGTCATTCTAAATTAGGGGGGGGGGGTTGGTCTGCGGATGACGGTAAATGATAGATGGGGGGGGGGGGGGTGTTTCGAAATTGACGTCATTCTTATTTATTTATTTATAGTTTATTTTTCACGTACAAAAAGATTATTTCTAAAAAGAAATTTCTTCCAGCACACCTAGTAAAATACTAGCTGCCCGCCCCGGCTTCGCCCGTGGTACTTACATGTATTATACATATAAACCTTCTTTAAGAATCAGTCTATCTATTTAAAAAAACCGCATCAAAATCCGTTGCGTAGTTTTAAAGATCTAAGCATACATAGGGACAGACAGCGAAAGCGACTTTGTTATATACTATGTATTGATAATAAACACAATACTTAAATAATAACTACAACATTACATAATTAATAAAAGTACATATTAATACTATACTTAAACTTAAATACATGTCTCATACTAAGGAAAGATAATGTTCTTGTGATATTTTGCAAGTATCCAAAGAAAAGTAAAAAATAAGTAGTTATATCAATGATTATTGCCAAAGTAAAAATAATAAAAGGTGATTCTATAACCAAGTGTTTTAATCATATAATACCCTATTTTTCTCAAATCTGCAATGTTTTATTTTGTCAAACTAGTAATGACGTCAATTTTGGGAGAAGGGGGGGGGGGGGGGGGGGTCATTAAGAAATGACGATAGCATGATTATAGGGGGGGGGGGTCTAAAATCTGAAAAAATCGATGACGTAATTTATGGACGGCCCCTTATATATATTTAATCTAGTAGCTATTTATTTTTTTAGGTATTCATATAAGTATATTATTGGTACAATATGTAATTATAAGTACTTATATTCTTGTAATCTCTCGCTACACATATAATTTGTTACTTCACATATGTAGCATTATATTTCAGATTGTCTTTTTTTTTGTACGTCCATCTACGGACTATATTCTTGGTGCATTCCTCTCCATCCAAAGGTTGTCTGGAATAGATCGCTCTAAGCGATAAGACCGCCAATTGTATACCACTACTTAGATATAAGAAACTATTTGTAATATCTTTCACCTGGTTGTGCAATAAAGTGTTCTCTATCTCTATCTATCTATCTACCGCCATAAGTCAAACTGAGGAGTATTTTAGTGAAACGTTTTATTCTAAAGGACGGCTTACTTATTCTAAAAACTTATGGCAGCCTAACAGCATGAACATTCTTAGTATAATTATAATCTTACTAAGATATGCGCTAAGATATAAGCGTCTAAAACCGAGCAATATTTCGTATTTTTTTAATGAAATTAACGGCCACGTGGTGTATATATATACATTTTGTAAGACGCCATCAATAGTAAATCCATAGTTTCCCTCCAACTCATAGTGCCGCTCCAAGGCTTGAAGGTCGTGGCTCGCCCGATGCATTCCGAATGCACCCGAAAGTTCCCGAGGCGCGCACCTCCTGGAGCCTCTTGCGCCGCCGCGCGCCCCGAGCAGTCGGCCGATGTAATTAGAGAGATGCGTGCACGTCTACGCTCGATTTCCGGGCTAGAGAATTACGTGTTTACTGCTAAGTTTAGTTTATCTACTCAGTGTTCAACCCACCTACCTAATCTATTATAATACACCAACAACAAGACTCAGTGGTTTTACTAATAATTTTCATTTTTTTTATGTAGCCTGTTTACGTCCCAATGCAGGCCAGACAGTATGGGCTTAATTATCACGGTGCCCAATGTTTTCTAATACGTTAATTGTTTATGAGTCTTTCGTCTGATATGCGTACACAATTCAAAGAACAATTGAGTTGCCGGCGCCGACCACAAGACACTCGAACCAATTATTTCTTCGATTTTCATTACTTTTCGTCCCGATATTGTTTGTTTATTAAATGCTTCATCATCATCAGCCATTTGTCGCCCACTGCAGGACATAGGCCTCCCTCATGGTTTTCCTAACGGGTTTTGCCATAATCGCCACGCTTGGCAGGCGGGTTGGCGATCGCAGTATGCGGTTGGAATCTCAGGAAGACGCTGCTGCCCGTCTCCTGGTAATTGATTTCCTTAGTCGCCTTATACGACATCCACGGAAGGCAATGGAGTGACGCTATTCTTAATCCGGCGCCACACGGTCAATCCGGCGCCACACTGTAAATGCTTAAATGAAGTTATTATGGCAAACAAAAAAAAATAATTAGAAGCATTTTTTTTAAATCAGCACTATATTATTATTTTTCTAAATCATGGTTAGAATCCCCCTTAAAAACCGTGAAGGAATTTCAAGCCACCCCGTAGTTCCGTTTACCTGTGTCACCTACACTAGAGGCTTATTAATGTTAATAATGTAAAGTCATATTTTTTTCCAGAAGCCCTAACATTAATTATAATACTTAACAACAGTAATAAGGATAGGAACAACTTTATTTTATAGCCACATACAAGTGTTTAAATAAACATAATGTAAGAGTTTAAAGACGGCTGACAAAGAACTAAGTTATGTAGTGAGTCTTCTGACTCCCAAGCTAGAAAAATCTGTATTATAGTAGTTTATGTGACTGTCACATAATGAGGGTTATTAAAAAACGAGCGAGATTTTAAAAAACGAGCCTTGGCGAGTTTTTTAATAGCATTGGCGAGTGTTTTAATACCAAGTTATGTTCAGTTATTCGCGAGTGTTTTAATACCAAGTTATGTGCAGTCTCATACACTACTTTATCTACACTCATAATGAAATTTTTGAAACAAAATGGCGCAATTTCGACAAAAGTATCTTGACATTCAATCGTCTGCACTCAGTTTTGCGCGCGCAATTTTAGGTATTTTTAGTTGCACTTTTGGTACCACGAAAATGAAATTAGGTTTTTTATAGAGTCAACTTTTGACATAAAAAAAAAACTTAAGTTTTGTTCCGTGATCACAGCAACACTTTAAAAAAAAAACTGTAACATAAAGTGAAAAATCTGACCTTTAATGTAACTTTATATTACACTTTTTTTTAAATTTCTTTAAAGTTATGTATTGTTTAAAGCCTGTCAATATGTGTTTACCTTTGAATTCTTAATTTGAAGATTATGATATGAGTGTAGATAAAAGTTATTACGAGTTAGGTCAGTGCGATTTCGACAGAGTAATGTCAATTCGTCACTAAGAGGTGTCTATTTCGACTCAAAATTACTCTTCAATGGGCATATAGAGAATGTAGTGAAAAAAGCAGATCGTAAAGAATTTCAGAAACCCGAAAGCCTCATAACACTCTAGTACGCTCACATCTCGAGTACGCATCTGTAGTGTAATCCTCTCTATGATTCTGAAATGATTCAAAAGAAATTTCTCCGTGCTCTAAATTTAAGAATGAGATGTCCGAAATTGTCTTAATCAGATCTACCAAAAAAATATAACATGTTCGCGCTGAAAAGTCGTCGTACATTTTGCACGTCACAGTTAAACTGCCCCGATCTACTGTCAAAGATATGTTTCCGAGTACCTGTCCGTCCTCGAAGAAGCATGCGTGTTATTTCGCCAGGCATTACAAGAACCAATGCTGGTAAGAGAGCTCCATTGTGTGCCGAATGTGTGATACCTACAACATTATGTTCACACATGTCGACTTATTTTACTTTTCCAAGTGCCTACCGTTGTAGCAGACAGATGTTTATTTCTATTTTGAGAAATTTCTGATGCTCGCAAAAAAAGTGCCTACCTATAAGTGCCTACTTAACCACTTTATGATTTTTGTGTGTCGATTTTATTTTGTCTCATACAAATAGCAGCTTTCTTGTTTAATTTTTTTACCGAACTACTGTGAATTTAAATTACTTTATAATATATGCTTTTGTATTGTTATATTTTCCTTTTGTGTGTATCGTTGTATGTTTTCATGCATGTCATTTGTTTCACGTTTGTCATTTATTAACACTATTAAGCTTTTATATATAGCTGAGCAATGTTTGGGAGTTAACAAAATGTATGAAACCAACTCATTTACTCAATTTAAGAATTTTTTGTTAATTCAGTTTTCTCTCCTTTATAAAATAAAATTAAAAAAAACTACCAGTGGGTGGATAATAATGACGATATTTGTAATTTCCGTTGCATATTATTTGTAAACGCCTAGCATCTGTGTGCGTTCGTAGATACGCACCCACACATAAGCTTTCCAGCGTGTGAAGCAGTTGCGGGTCGCCACAACTCTTCGCAATATACCTTTTTTTACTACTCATTTTTGACCGCAATCGTGTGTGCATAGATCCTTCAATTTTTCTCTTTAAAACTCTGTTTTTGGATATTAAGTATACCTATATTCAAGAAGTCTCGCTCACATCATTCCACTCCAACTGGGCAATAGTATCCCCATTAGCCATTATTATATAAAGCAAAGCCAGCTCGAACCGCTCATTAATTATTTTTTTGTATGTATGGTGAATTATACCTATGTATTCCCTGAATCGCTCGTAGCCCCGGCTGCCTGGGTGATCTTAAAACGATCACGAAGGTTAAGCAACACAGGGCGCGTTCAGTGCATGGATGGGTCGCCGTCTATGCCTAACGCTAGTGGCATTTTTCCGAGCGGTTCCGTGCTTCGCAAGGCACGTTAAGCTGTTGGTGCCGGCTGCCGTCGATAGATGGCAGTCGTTAAGCCAAGTCAGAGGCCTTAGGGCGGCTTGACAACTTCTGACAGTAGACGAGCCACTAGTCTACAAGCCTCCACCAATCCGGACTTGGCCCCCGTGGTGGAGTATGGACTATACCTTCCTCAGGGAAGAGACCCGTGCCCCTCGGTGGGGACATAATGGGTTGATGATGATTCCCTTGGCCTCCTATAGTGTGCAGATATAATATGTATTTTATAGTGGTATGTAGACCTATTGTATTTTAATATATGTTTTATTATATGTATACGTCTATATTAATCTGTAAGTTTATTAATTTACACCTTATAAAAATACGTTTTTAAATTATTATTTTTTGCACGCCTACCAGCTCTTTCCTTTACCTCCTGCAGTTGACTGGTAGAAAATGCTAATGTTCTTTAAGTGCAATAAAAGAATTAATAAATACATAATAAGCAGAAATTACTTCACCACGAACAATTTTTTCTTCTACTGAATATAACATGAGGCTGCCAGCAACCGTGCAACCACAAATAATAACGAAGGGAACCTTGAAAACGCGATAAAAACGTCAGCTGCACCATAGGTACAGTTGGCGGCTCATCTTAGCTAGCGTACACCTTATTCAGTTGCGTTACGGCCGAATTTGGAAATATAAAGTCGAGTTCCCAGCGACAGTACAAACTATTGATTGACCTACTAAAAGAAAGCTGCAGAATTATAAGGATAATTTTTATTGCGATTTCAACGTTGGAAGAAGTTGGAATTGATATTAAAAATTGAAATTTATTAATTTGTCACACGTACATTTTACAGCTGTAGCGTCTCTCTTTAAAAACAGTTGGCATAAAACATGCGGGCTGTACTATTAATAGCATGAAACGATGTGTGTGTGTGTGTGTGTGTGTGTGTGTGTGTGTGTGTGTGTGTGTGTGTGTGTGTACGTGCGTGCGTGCGTGCGTGCGTGCGTGCGTGCGTGTGGATGTTGTTTAAAATAATTCGCATTTTTTTGTGTAGTCTATATACGTCCCAGGGCACAGGCCTTCTCTCAGGGGACCGACAGAGAGAGATATTATGGGCTTAATCACCACGCGCGACCACCGCTGATTGGCAACTTCAACCGCCGAGTTCACATAACATCTCAGACACTCAGGTTTTCTCACGAGATTTTTCTTCAAAGCGGTATTAAAAAAACATGCCTTTATTCAAACAAAAACATGCACGCACAGAACATCGCAGAAGCCTCCTTTTATATTTCAAGTAAATATTTACCTGCACTAGGAGGCTCACCTCTTTGTACACTACAACTATTGCTACTGCAAATTCACAAATGTACGTAAGTTAGTAACAATAATAATATCTTCCACACAGTAATATCAATCACCAGGATACCCTGTATCGTACCAGGCAAGGACATCTCAAGCACGGAAATACGCCCAGACGAAGCCATTTGTGGACAAAAACCAAAGTGCGGCAGCCAAGCGTGTAACCGCTAGGCCAACTAGGCAGTCAATCTAGACGATCTAGCTCGAGCCCACGACCTCCCGATTTTGAGGCAGGTGTTATCGACCGCTAGGGCATGCACCCGGTTCTACCCGGTTCCGAAATACCCGGGTATACCCGGGTATTTCAATGAGTCTGTGGAACCGGTTCTGAGCGCTGGAACCGGGTCGACCCGGTTCTGATAAGATTTTACCATAATACCACCAAGTGTGGAACCAGAGAGAATTTTCTCCTACGCCGGGTATATTTGTAATCGTTTACGTACCTCGTTAAGTGACCAAAGTTTAGATGTAATAAGTTTTTAAGATCTTATTACCAAGAAAAAATTCTACCAAAGGTGTAAGTGTAAATAACAGATCTTATTCTAGTTAGTTTTGACTAATGTTATTTTTTTACATATTCCATCCAGTGGATCTCACTCATCTTATGTTTTAAGTGTTTTAGTATATTCTTCTTATTTAAGTAAGTACTACGTAACTTTTTTTTTATTTTCTGTAATTTGCAAACCAAAAAATACAAACCAAATTATTTCATTGTTTCAAGAGTCAGTTTTTGTTGATTATTATTGTGTGAAGGAAGAGAAAGTTTTCGTTTCGTTTTTGTTGATTATTTAATTGTTGGAGAGTACGTTTTATGTTTTATCGTTGATTTTTTAATAATAGTTTCAAGAGTTAGTTTTTGTTGATTATTTAGTTGTGAGAAGAATAAGTTTTCGTTGATTATTAATCAATAATAGTTTCAAGAGTTAGTCTGTTGATTACAATGATAATTTAATAAACGTTGATTTCACACCAATACCAACTTTTTTTTATTAATACCTCATTACATTACAATTTCCTACTTAACCAAACTCTGAATTATCATTTACACAAAAAAATATAAAAAATACAATTTGGTAGCTAGGAACCGGGTAGAATCGGGTGACCCGGTTCTGACTACCACTGGAACCGGGTACGCAAAATCTGTAACTGGACCCGGTTCTGCATGCCCTATCGACCGCGCTACTATCGCACCGCCAACGCGTGAAAAACGCACAATAATCCATTTCCTCATTAGCGATGAAATCATAACAATGGACAAACACAAAACCAATACAGGATCATACATTCGCTGTTGCTTTGAATACATTTGAATGAATTTCGCAGCGCAGCCTTGGGTTTGATGGCACGATGCCCACTATCGTACTTTGTTACTTTTATATCATTTCAATTCAATCGGTAGCACAATGACAACCTTTGTAAATCTTCATACATTAGATCGCACCATGCCCACTTTAATAATTATAAAAAGTTTTCGTTTTTTTGTTCTTGACTGTACAAATCGGTGGCAATCCGCGCATTTAAAGTATTGCACACTATAAAAGTGAGTATCGTGCGACAAAACAATTCTTTTATACCAATAGGCTTTGTGCGATCTCACTCACTTATGAAGATTGTATTATGTAGTTGGCATTGTGCTACTGATTGCATTAAAAATAATAAAAGTGACAATGTGCTATAGTGGGCATCGTGCTATCAAACCCAGCCTTGGACGACGATAGGAAATGGCGGCACAGAGCACAAATGAAAACCCATTTTTTGACGCAACACACAATCATCGCATCGTTTTGAATAAACTTTATTCTAATACACATAGCATTACAGAAACGCACGCCTGGATCCCGGAATGGTAGGCGGGGACCAGGGACTGCCACTTGCCACGATCCTGACAGATCACTTTCGCTTCCTCAACATTCATTTGTCGTTGCACTAAATTGTCGTTCAGACCGGTTTCGGGTACTTTCTATCTTGCCCTAAGAGCTAATAAATACATAACTACTTACACTCAAACATAGTAATAATATTAAACGGGTCTAACCGCGATCATGTATTTGGTAAACCTTTGATACCCGACGTTTCGGCATATATTACGGTGTATGAGCATTGCGAGTCATTAAAAAATACTACGTACACTCAACACAACCACTAGTGTTGGCTCCAAACTGGGACACGCTGTACGGGCCCCGCGCATTAGGGGGCCTCGCACACCAACGCTTTCAAACCGTTAAAAAAATATAAATTTGCTTTGCGCATTTATTTGACTATTATAATCGGTAACTGAAGTGGTTCACAACATTGGAACGGGTTAAATGTTATTATTCACCTCACTTTGATGGATATTGAATAAGATTTGCCGATATTGAGTCGATATGAACAGTATAACCTCTTAATTTGCATAAATTTAATCCAGAAAAGTTTATTTGTCAGTTTAGTCACCATAAACTTGGTAACCTAAAGCGTACCACAGGCCCCTTGATGGTATTTGCTACAGGCCCCGCGCTGGCTTTTAATCCGGCAATGCTGTGCTATGGTAACCAAGCAAGGACATCACAAACACGAATTAGGGTCAACATCCCTTAAAGTGAAATTACCTGTGCTTCCAGTCAATAATTTAATATATATATATATATGTGTGTGTGTGTGTGTGTGTGTGTGTGTGTGTGTGTGTATCTGTGTGAGTGCGCGTGCGTGCGTGCGTGCGGGTGCGTGTAATATTTGATAGGGACATACTATTTTCCAATAATATAATAGAGGGTCCCAGCACGAGCCGGTGTTCTTTGTGAGGTAGATCTTGAAGTGAATAGAGAATTATGTGTGTGAGAGTTGTGTGTGTGTGTGTGTGTGAAGGGAGTGTATGTGTATATAATATATGATAGGTACTTACAGCATCCCAGCACGAGGCGGTGTTCTCAGTGAGGTAGATCTTGAAGTCCACCTTTACCGGAATCCTGTTCTTCCGCTCCAGGATCTTCGCGATAATCTATTAGGGACAAACGGGAACTTACTAAAGGAAATGTTTCATGGACTAACTGAGCCGTGTTAGGTGTACCATATTTTTGTTCAGACGTTTTATATTTGAAATCGCTATAACATTAAACACGTCCGAACAAAAACATGATAAAAAATAAAAACCAACTTCGAAACACTACAGCACTAAAAAGATAGAAATAATTTAAATAATTAGTTTCATGACCGGCACATATATTTGGGCACAGACTTCAAATAATACTTCTAAAATACCTACATGTATAAATACTTCTGATTATTTAAATTATTTCTATCTTTTTAGTGCTGTAGTGTTTGAAGTCGGTTTTTATTTTTTATTGAATTTTCTTTTATTTTTCAGTTTTTAGTGGAGGAGCGGGAGAAAAATAAACAAGTCCCTTATAACCAGAATTTACCGTACATGATTTGTTCCTTAAAAATTTGATGTTCTACGTTATATCTGTTCGAACAAAAAAAGAATTGTCGAAATCGGTTAAGATTTGACGGAGTTATGGATGAACATAGCCAAATAAAAAAATAAAAACGAATTATACGCGTCGTATTGATGACCTCCCCCTTTTTTGAAGTCGGTTAAAAAGCGTTGTTATACGTAACAAAGCATTTTGCTAGCAAGTTACGCATTGCGGGTTGGAATGTTTCTGCGTAACACGGTAGAATAGGAAAACGTTAAAGATTATCTCATTGGTCAGGCCATGATTGAAACAGACTTAGAAGAAGTGTTGGATGGCATTCTCATGTAAGTATCTCCTAATCAGCCCCCTCTACCCTCGACGCTAATTGAATCGTGTGATTTTAAAACAACACATGTCCTTTCATTACAACTTTGCAGGAAATAGAAAAAACTGTTTTATTCAAATACTAATATCTACAACAGCAATATTTTAGCATATTATATTGATTTCTGTATGAATAAACTACAATTTTTTTTTTCTAATGTAAGTCAATAGGTAGGTGTAAATAATTTAATTAAAAAAAAAAATGGGCAAGTGTTATTTTAAAAACACATGTGACTTGTGTTGTTTTAAAATCACACGATTCAATTAGGCCAACTTGCGTTACATTTGAGTGCATTTATTAACTAACTAGCTGACCCGGCAAACCTTGTTTTGCCATATTAATTACACAATGTACACAAAAATATTCATAAAAATCGGTGAAGCCGTTTCGGAGGAGTTCGATAAATGACACTGTGACATGTGAGATTTTTTTAAATATTATATTTAACTAAAACATGCTTTCAGTTTCCGGTGCGCTCTGAAGTTTCAGTAAGTTTAATGCTATTTCTTACAACTAAATCGTTCACTAAGTCGTTATTCACTAACAAACACGTAATAAATCGGACAAGGTGGTAAAGAATGGAAAACTTGCACTAACAATGTTTCAATAGAATAGGAGAGGACACGTTAAATAATCAATAAACGTGGATTTTTTCTTCTCTGCGACTAATATATAACCAGCCGAAAAGTCAATGTAGTCACGTGGCACTAAAACGCGCCATACCAATCGACCTTAGACTATCGTTTAGAATTCAATGACAAAACGGAATGTAATAAGTTTTATGTTATCATTTTGTGACCCCGACAACCCCTAATAAAATATTTTTATTGTTTTATTTTTGAATTTTTCCTAGGTTCTTATATGATTTTTATTGTATAAAAGCAATGTCACTCCAATCTAAGTTAGACGCAAGTTCCCCACTAAAACTGAACGTACATGAAAAAATATACGGACGAATTGAGAAGTTCCTCCCTATTCTGAAGTCGGTTAAAAAGATTTTGAAATAATTTTCTTTACAATTCCTTTAATACACAATACCTGAAGGAACGTGTTATTTTGTAAGCGTTTTATTTTAATGTAATTTCTACTATAAATACTTCATTTCACCTGTAACAAGGACGGGTGGTCGGAAATTCATTAAATTCGTGACGTAATTATTGATGGACCATCTAACAGACGTGGGGACGTCGGCATTTGACACGACCAACAATAAATTATTTCATGTAGTCATTTACTAGTTATCACAATTTTTAAATAGATTATACATAAAAAGAGTGCTCTGAAATGTGACGTCATAAACCAGTATTTTCATACAAAATTCCGTTTAAAAAGTAACTCATTTGATATTTTGTCAAATACCAAATTATGAATTTTGATAAAGAGATAGAGAACACTTTATCTATTATATAAAAATCTCGTATCTCAGTGTTTGTTATCAAACTCCTCCGAAGCGGCTTCACCGATTGCTACTATTTTTTTTTTATATTTGGTAGGTCCGAGAATAGGTTGTAGGCTAATTAATATGGCGAAACAACGTTTGCTGATTCAGCTAGTTGTGCATAAAAATATGGAAATTACACAGATATCTAACCTAACCTAAGATTACCGATGGCGGCCTTATTCAGACAACAACAAGAAGTTTTTATTAAACATGTATAACGTTCATTAAGTCGCAGTGCCTGTGTTATCCAATGTACAAAGGCGAGGTTCCGATACACCACTCATCAACGCCCAGCACAAACCGTTGGACTTAGAAAACTGAAATTTCGCACAGAGAGTCCTCTAATGATGCAGAAAAGAGATGAGAACGGATTTTAGAAATATCCCTATGGGTCTAGAAAGAAATTGCAGTTGAGATGCGGAGCAGTGGGGCTGGGAGCAGTCGTGCCAACTGCATTCAAACTGCATCTGAAATGCAATTTTGCAGCCAGAATTCCGTTTGATATGAAGTCCGCAAGAGCCTTACGGGGTGAAAGAGGGTGTACAATTTTGGAAACATTTTGATTTCAACGTGTGATTTAATTCATGGACGTCCCCATGTCCCCAAGGCCGAGGCCGAGCACTCACCTCCTCGCGCTGCTGGCCGAAGCCGAAGTCGCGCTGCACGAGCGTCTCTGAGCTGCCGGACAGTGAGCCCGACAGCAGCGCGCTCAACAAGTCATCTGCAACCAGATCGAATATGACTTCGATGCCATTTTATGTTACCAAAAAACGAGCTTTAAAATACTTTGCGGGGTTTCTACACGGCTCAAGAAATGCGAAAAATCAAGTTGCTCTAATGAAAAAACTATTGACGAGCATCTCCGAGCTTGCGGACAGTGAGCGCGCTCAAAAAGTCATCTGCAACCAAATCCAACATGAATCTAAGGGCCAATTTTTCAATCATAAGCAGCCTAATACGTCCCAATATAGGCCATCTCTCAGAGAGAGTATGGGCTTAATCACCACGCGTGCCCACCGCGGATTGGCGATTTCAAGCGCTGAGGTATGCGAATAACTCAGACACTCAGGTTTCCTCACGATGTTTTCCTTCACAGTTAGCGAGTGGTATTGCTAATATAACTTCACAAATGTACAGAACTTAGAAATCAAAGTCATAGGCACATGCCTGCACTGGGAATCGAACCTGGGTCGCCCGCTTCCGAGTCCAATGTTCTACCCACTAGGCTACCACCGCATTTCGCTCCACACCAACCAACCAACAGTTGTTAATAAATCATACGACAAGACAGTGATAACATCAGTTTTAATCTCCAGTTAAGTTTTATCAGACTATTGAAAAACCCGGTCTAACACTGGATAACATTTAATAACAACTGTGGATTGGTATGAAATAAACTTATTGTTCACCATCATCATCAGCCTATGCTTGTCCACTGCTGGACATAGGCCTCTCCCATTGCACGCCACTGAGCACGGTCCTCGGCTACTCTCATCATCAGGAGATCATCGCTCCACCGAGTCTGAGGACGTCCTACACTACGTTTACCGATCCGCGGTCTCCACTCAAGAACTCGTCTACCCCGTCGGTTATCAGTTCTTCGGGTGATATGGCCGGCCCACTGCCACTTCAGAATGCTAATTCGGTGGGCTATGTCGGTGACTTTGTGTTATTATTAGGTATTTGATTAATGTTAGCATGATGATTCGGTCTTTAGCTATTGAACTTAGAAAATGTACACTTATTAATTTTACATTTATTTTGGGTGATGCCAGTAAACACTTTCGAAAAACCACCCTTTCCAAAAGCGTTAACTAGAATCACCCAAATTAAATGTAAAATTAATAAGTGTACATTTCCTAAGTCCCTAGCTGTTAGGACATTGGGGTTTAGTTGGTGAAAACGTTAGGGAATAAACTATCTAGGTATTATTAACACAATTGATTTTTTTCTTCTTAATAATGTCTTTCGCGTTCTCTCGCCATTCGCGAATTACGAACGATTTACTTCGAAAATAGCCTATCTGTACTATAGCGCCCTGCGAGACCAATACAATAATGTGTTCAGGATGCTACTGGGACTACCACGCTTCGGCAGTGCCTCTACTATGTCTACTATGGAGGCGCGAACTGATCAATTTTACGCTATAATACGCAAAAGGATTGCGTCCATCCGCAATCGAGTCCGTGGCAGCGACGACAGTTTCATCCTGAGCACAATAGCAGACAGTTTTGAATGTCATATACAAAAATATTGGGCAATTAAGGGCAGACAAGGAAATAAATAAAAAAGTAATAACTAACATTGTTAATATATAAAAATAACATATTATATTACGATTTTTAAGGAGACTTACTAATATGCAACGAATTATGTCAGATTTAATTTATTTGGTGTGAGTTTGTTTTGTTATTATTTATTGATCCACTTTTAACGAATTTTAATTAGGATAAACAATCCTTGATTATTTAAATTGTCCAAATGTAAATAAAATATGAATTAGATATATAACCTTAAATCAATCATTGGTCATTATTGTCCGTAATTAGGACAATATCTATTGGTTATCTATCTATATCAATATCTGTCTACAACGTCTGCTGTTATTAACGATGCGTCGTCAGATTCACCAGACAGGTGAATCTGACGAATCGCTATGTAATAGAGTACTCACAGTTGTCGTCGTCGGTGTTGCTGCTAGGGGTTGCGGGGCCCGAAGCCCCGCCTCTCACCCCTCCGGGAGGCGCAGAGCTGTTCGCCGGTGCATCAGGACCACCTGGGGACAGAATCAAACGTTGATACACGGGATTCTCGACTCCGATGTGTAGCGGAATACATAGCAAACGAGAGTAAATGATATTGCGCGATGCAGGATGGCTGACGCGATTTGTTAGATGAATTGCGTGAACTCCTTGTTTAGTTGCAGCGAATTTCAAAGTGGCATATTTCAGCGAAGCAAATTTTCACTGTTTGATTTATTATCGATCGTTTATTTTTGCGAACGCCTTATTTGGTTGCAGCAAATTGCACAGTCGCATATTTTAGCGAAAGCGAAATTACTGACAAATCTTTCATAATACTGTTTGTCACAATGAAAAGAACATTCCTAACGATTTCAAAATAACACTGCTTAGTGAGTGACGGGCCGAATAGGACGAGTGAACCGCCGCATAACCCTGCAGAAATATTATATTTAGAGGTGGTACGCAGACTAGACAATCCGAAGAGGCCGTACCCAAAAATCACTCCCATATTCAGCATCATCAGGCGGTCTTCTCACACTTCCCCTTGGGGAGGTGTGAGGGTCGGGGTGAGGGCGTGGCCCTCTTCCCGATGGATCTACCGCTGTCCGCAGCTACGGACAGGTCTCTGGGTGGCCTTCCAGGCGGTGGTCTTCGCTGGGGGTCGCAGGTGGTTTCATCAGTTGGAGGTGGCCGTGGACTCGACCAGGCTTCGGGGGAGGGGCTTGGCGCGGCCGTCGGGCGGTCGCGCGTGCAGAGGTGCCAGCCCACGCAGATGCGACCGGTCCGCACGCACATATTCAGCACCGCACGGGATGGTATTAATAGCGCGGAAAAGAAACTTGTCTTGCGCGATGCAGAACTGCACTCACCACAGAGGCCCGGCGCCCAGGCACAGCGAGAAGCACTCGGCGTCCGAAGCCGAGACGGCGGAGCGCTTGCTCCCGACTGCGCTCAGGGAGGCGCCTTCGTCGCTGCAACAGAGAGAGGACGTAAATATTTAAGGCATTACATTATGATTACGAACTGCTAGACTTGTTTATTTATGCTTATTAGTTACTTCCATAGTATTATGTCCTATGGTATACTACTGTGGGGTCGGGCAGCAGACATTGAGACCATCTTCGTCCTGCAGAAGAGAGCGATCAGATTCATATAGAAGCTAGGCAATAGAGATTCGTTAAGAGATTTCTTTAAAGAAACTACCATCCTAACAGTTGTTAGTCAGTATATCTATGAAAATATTATGTACGTTAGGAAAAAATATCAGTGACTTTAAAACTGTATTAGGTAGCCAACACAATGTAAATACTAGAAATAGACATAAACTTTCGTTCCCAAAATTTAGGCTGGCAAAGGTTAATACATCCTTTATGGGGCATTGTATACGTTTCTACAATAAGATCCCTGAGGATATAATAAGCTTGCCAGAAACGCGGTTCAAAAAATGTGTGAAGCACACTTTGTGCCAAAAAAGCTACTATAACATTAAAGATTATTAAGATGACAATGATGTCTGGACTTAAAGTCAGTTCAATGCATGAGTTTTAGAACATTTATATAAATCCTGTATATTAAGGACTTGAAAAGACTAAGTATGGAGTTTTGTTGTCCATTTTTTCTCCAAAATGATCTACATTTTGAAATGGACACCTAGTTTAACTTGTAACGTTCATTAAGTCGCAGTTTCTGTGCTACTTTGAATAAAAAAAAATTGATTTGATTTGATTTGATTTTAAGGTCAGAGAGCGGTTCACTCCCTAAAGGCATAATCGAACGGTTCACTTTTCGGTCATTACGCTTGCTTCGCTCGGATTCATCACCGCCAATTGTATACCACTACTTAGATATAAGAAACTATGTGTTACTCTTTCACCTGGTTGCGCAATAAAGTGTTCTCTATCTATCTATCTGAACACAGAATGTCTAATGAATTGCGAATGCAGCGCAATGGACCATTTCTGGGTCAAAATAACATGACTGACGCCACTGTACCGGTAATTATTGCGATGCGCGGGTGCGATACTAGTTGGCTTGTGCGAATGTCCTCAAGTAGAGTAAGGGTTCCCAAATGTGGGCCGTGGCGCCCTGAGACGCCACTGGACGCTCCTGCTTCTCTACTCTTGAAAGAAAATTATTTTTTTATGCCTTTATTGTGGTGCCTAGTGTCATCGTAAATATATTTCAAGTCAGTTATTAACTGCAAGTGTTTAACTACACCTAAATTAAAGACACATTTTTTCTCGCCTACACTACAGCGTGGGATATCGTTGGATTGGTTGATGAAAAATATGGGGAATTATAAAACGAGCGAACAAAAAAAAACTTTGCGACTGATGATGACATACTGTTTTAATAACTTGAGCGGTATGAATTTGAGTAAGCGAAAAATTAACTAAACTGACGACGAATATTGATTTATAATAAAATCCAGAACGAGCTTACAAAAAGTGGATTGTGATAAATCCATTTCAGATATTAAAATTTTATCCGAGCGACTTCATTACCAAGTGAGCGACTGGAAATACAGAGAGGGCAACTTCAATATTAAGATAGATTCGATTTTTCTAAGTGAGGTTATACTTAGCGAACTACTAAAAAGTTCACTTTGAGCAAAGTTTTGTAAGCTGCTTTATTAATGATTATTGGTTACTGATATTCTATTTGAGGGCTTATGTTTTTTATTTTGATACGCTTTTTTAATGAAAACTACAGATTTTTAATAGAACTTCGAACCTATTTTTGCTTATGTGTACTGACCTAACAACCAACCCAAAATTTTAATTTAATTCTTAGTAAAACTTCAGCTATGTAGCTTCTAAAAAAAAGCCAAAAACGCATTGCCAAAATAAAACGTTAGCATAATAAACGTTTGTCTTAATAAAACTTGACGCAGTAAAATTATGCGAAATGATAATTTGACCAAATGAATAAAATGCGAAATGAAAACTTGTTAAAGTTTCATTTGGGAAATGAAACTGATGCCATAAGTTTATTGGGAAGTAAAATTTGGCGAAAAATACTTTGGCTAAACGGCGGTATCCCTTCTTAGTATTAATAAGAAGTTTTTTTTTTAGTTGACTGAAGCGTCTTATTTTATTTTTTGTTCATTTGATTGAAATAAATGCATGCATATTACTTTATTTTTACGGAGTACATTGTTTTATTTAATTACCCTTATATTTCAATAATAAAATTTCTCAACTAATAGAATAGTGTTTCTTCAAATAGTTATTTCATATTATTTTTATTTTTTAAATGTGAGCTCATTATACTCTGCTCATTAGTGTATTTTTCAAAGTGGTTTTTGTATTCGAAACACTTCATTTAAGATAAAATGCCGCTCAGTATAAAAAATACATTTGCCAAATATTGAAAAAAATGCAGGACGTAACGTTGACACTCAAACAAATATTAGGTCGCTCAAATATTATGAAGCTGCTCATTTTGTATTTTAAGTAACTCAAATTAATGTTTGTAAGTTGCTGTTCTGTTGATTTCTCGTCACTCGCAGTCAGTCGCTCACTTAGTAATTCTATAACCCAAATTAATTAATTTTGACACTTAGAACTGTAATTTACAGTCACTCGTTTTATTGCTACCCGAAAAATATCGTGGGTGTGTAGGAAGACCATTTTTTGATCTGTGGTTCCGTTTGCGAATTATTAAGCTTTAAGCGCAAATTTTCGTCGGCGTAGGACGTCGTCCCTCCTCTCCTGGCTGAACGGTTTCTTTGTAGAAACGTAAAACGAACTTAAGAGGAAAACTATCACGGTTAAGTAAGCTTTACTAGTTAACGAGTAGGCAACCAACTTATAAAAGTAAAATTTCGTACAAAATCCATTGAAAATGTCTTCGATGAAGTTGTTAGTTGTGTAAAGCAGATAAAAATAAAACAATTTCTACGGAACCCTACATTGCACGTGGCCCGAGACGCACTTGGCCGGTTTTATACAGGCGGTAGCCTTGGTTAGCGCTTCAAATCCTGAGCGATTCCCGACGTCTGTCATGTCAATTATCAAGGAATTAACACTTAATCCGTTAGATTGTAAGTTAGTCATTTACCCTATTGCTTAATTATAGCTACTTATTAAACACTTTACTTACAGCTTTTGCTACAATTTCATACATTTACATCTTTTTTTTTGACATTGTTAGCCATGAAGACGCTTGAGATACAGGTTATTTATTTGATGTAACATAGGGACCAGCCACCCTACAGTAAACAAGGCCACTTAACTCACATCAACACCATCGTTCATCCGAACAAGCGCGAACTACAAAAACAACAACACCAGATACAACTCCACTAAAAATATCACCAGCAACAAATAGATAACAAAAAAAGGAATGTTTCACGTTAACAAACAACACAAAAAACCGCTCACAGACAGATGAAATACTGTATTTAGTCAGTATTTTCCTAAAGAATACCCGAGGGCCGTTTGCCATGCACGGCATAATAGTTATTTTAGGGGTTTTTTGACAAAAATTTCCTTATCGTTCGTTTGTGCGGCTGAATGGGAGGGCGTGCTAGAGTCCACTGCCGGGATAGACACGGCGAGATACCAAAATACAGGCTCCCGCGCCAAAACACTGAAATAGAATGTTGTTGTATTCCGACGCAGAACATAATAGTCGGGTAAAGGTGTTCGTTACGGGATGCCGGGACGGGATATTTTTTTACTTTCTTCGGGACTGATATCATCATCCGCCAGTTTGCCACGCTTGGCAGGCGGGTTGGCGATCGCAGTATGCGGTTGGAATCTCAGGAAGACCCTGCTGCCCGTCTCCTGGTAATCGAATTCCTTAGTCCACGGAAGGTAATGGAGTGACGCTATTCTTAATCCGGTACCACACGGACTGATATCATCATCAACCCATTATGTCCCCACCGAGGGGCACGGGTCTCTTCCCTGAGGAAGGTATAGGCCATACTCCACCACGGGGGCCAAGTCCGGATTGGTGAAGACTTGTAGACTAGTGGCTCGTCTACTGCCAGAAGTTGTCAAGCCGCCCTAAGGCCTCTGACTTGGCTTAACGACTACCATCTATCGACGGCAGCCGGCACCAACAGCTTAACGTGCCTTGCGAAGCACGGAACCGCTCGGAAAAATGCCACTAGCGTTAAGCATAGACGGCGACCCATCCATGCACTGAACGCGCTCTGTGTTGCTTAACCTTCGTGATCGTTTAAGATCACTCAGGCAGCCGGGGCTACGAGCGATTCTCACTTTATGCGGAAAAGTCTTTTGCCCCAGCAGAGGGACACAGATAGTGGTGCCATAAAGAATCGTGTTCCATTGACACGCGTCTTACAAGCTGCAACTCTACTTAGTTAAAGTAGAAATTTAGAATACAAAGTAATTCAGGCATAGGGAGTCATTAACGAATAAAAATAAAGTTACTTTGCGAGAGAATGATCCACCGTCGACTAAGGTCAGACGTCGTGATGACGTAAGAGATGAGGCTTATGCCCCACTCAAAGCCTTGTTTATGGGCTTGGCAGATGACAGTCATATTCTGCAATATAACAATATGACTGTGGCTTAATTACGCTATAATCAAACACAATGTTAGTCGAGATAAGAAATAATATAGTGATAACACTAAATTGGTACCATAAAAAAAGGATTGTTGAATTCAGTCAAAGCGGCAAGGAAAAACGTTAAAAAATACAACAACGGATAATTAACAACTTCCTTTTTTGAAGACCTAAAGGCAATTCGGCAATCGGACCAAACGTGTCATGTCACGACCCTAAATGAACCAAACGATATTCGTAGCTATCCTTTTAACATCCTATCTGACTGGCCTGCTGGGCTGGACAGCGTATGGGAAACTACGTCGAGTCTTCACATCGCCAATCCCACAGAGTCTCAAGACGAAAGTCTTCAATCAGTGCGACCTACCCGTCATGACATATGGTGCCGAAACGTGGACACTCACGGTGGGGCTGGTCCACAAATTTAAAGTCGCTCAGCGTGGTATGGAAAGGGATATGCTCGGGGTTTCTCTGAAAGATCGAAATCGAAACGAGGTGATTCGACAGAGAACCAAAGCGAAGAGCTAGATAAAAAGTACCCAAGACGTGTGTTCGTCGGGATTGTGGCAAATGGCAAACCCTGGTTTCTGCCCACCTCTGGGGCGTACAGGCGTGAGTTTGTAATATGCATGTAAAATAAGGTGATCCGACTGAGAACCAAGTCACAGGCATTGCCCACCGAATTAGCATGCTGAAGTGGAAGTGGGCCGGTCATATTATCCGAAGAACTGATAACCGACGGGGTAGACGAGTTCTTGAGTGGAGACCGCGGATCGGTAAACGTAGTGTAGGACGTCCTCAGACTCGGTGGAGCGATGATCTTCGCAGGGCGGCTGGCAAGAGCTGGATGGGAGTAGCCGAGGACCGTGCTCAGTGGCGTGCTATAGGAGAGGCCTATGTCCAGCAGTGGACAAGCATAGGCTGATGCTGATGATGATGATCTGACTGACCCCTGCTTAATGCAACGATTAATAATGATCTTTTTGCCTTTTCGCTTATACGCGGTTCCGTACCTAAAAAAGGAAGAAAAAGGGAGCCCATATAGGGTCTGTCAAGACCCTTTATCTCGGGAACGCGAGGAGATACCGAGTTGAAATTAAAACCATGTATATATGTACTCAAGTCTACAGTCCCATGAAGCTGTGAAAATCAAACATCTTTAAGTTAACGTAAACAAAAGTTACGTCCGAGACGTATATTTCGACTCTCTCAATCAAAATTTATAGGGTACTTTCCGGTGATCTAGAACTACGAAATCTGGCAAGTAATATTGTCGTACAGTACTAGTACAGGGACAACCATACATTTGCAATTAAATCATTAAAAAAATTGTCTTTGAAGTTTGGGAAAAGCTCGGAAAAACTGCGAGACTACAAATTTGTACAGAACCGTCGGTGGGCGAGTCCGAATCGCACTATTCCGGTTTTTACTGTTACTAGACGGCTCCGCCTGTTACCTACCACGTGTACAAAGCGGTATCGTTATAATACCTTACACGACCACTATTTACTAAAACGCGACAGTAATCACAAACTGTGTCAAACGGCCAATAAAAAAACAGACCCCGCATCAAATGGCCGAGTTAATTAACTACAATTTATTGAGTGTCAACAATAAGTACGTTAACCCTATTTTTATTGGAAATGAATGGTGCAAATTCTTTGCCAAGATGTTTTCGCATTGGAGTTTTAGAATACCCGCTCAAAACAAAATATCGCTTTCGAAGTAAAATACTAGCATTACAATGTCAGATGAGGTGACGTATCGACAGAATCATTTCCTTAGATACGAGTAGTCGCGGGGTTCGAGTCCCAGCATGAACTTATGACTTTGTTCAACGCAATCACTTGTCCTGGTCCTAAACTAGGATACCCTGTGCTACGGTAACCAGGCAAGGGCATCACAAACATGGAAATACACCGAGACTCAGGCCATTTGGTTTCCATGTTTGTGACGTCCTTGCCTGGTTACCATAGCACAGGGTATCCTAGTTTGGGACCGGAACAAGTGATTGTGTGGTGTGGAAATTATTATTATTATTATTACCTAGCGTACTACACCGAGACTCAGGCCATTTGGTTTCCATGTTTGTGACGTCCTTGCCTGGTTACCATAGCACAGGGTATCCTAGTTTGGGACCGGAACAAGTGATTGTGTGGTGTGGAAATTATTATTATTATTATTACCTAGCGTACCAGTAATATTCCATCATCATCAGCTATTCTTACGCCCACTGCAGGACACAGGCCTCCCTCATGGTTTTCCCTAACCATAAAGGGTTTTCCCATAATCGCCACGCTGCGGGCGGGTTGGCGATCGCAGTATGCGGTTGGAATCTCAGGAAGACGTTGCTGCCCGTCTCCTGGTAATTTATTTCCTTAGTCTCCTTCTACGACATCCACGGAATGAGATGGAGTGACGCTATTCTTAATCCGGCACCACACGGATCGATCGGATTATTCCATCATCATCATCATCCATTTTAATGTCATTTTTTTTTTAATAAAGAGTTTAAAACTGTTCACTTTCGGGAACTTTTTTTGAATTCTACGAGTATTGGCTTCATATACAGATCTATAATAATTCTCAGTGGCTTATTAAAAAAAGTTAGAAACTGCGTCATTCGCTGTAGCGAAAGTACGAGTACATACTTTCGAGAACTTTTGTAGAATTCTCTTGGCTTCGTATATATAAATTATTCTGTTGCTTATTAAGGCTGGGTTCTCCATGCGCACGGATTTGTATGGGATTATTGCGCTGCGCGAGCGAATAGTCGGGGAAAAAGTAGACATTTTTGAAATTACAGAAATACATATCCTATTAATAGAACTCTGACGACCGACGTCACAAATACATTAGGTGGTAGTTATTTTGGTATCATCATCATCATCATCAGCCATTTGACGCCCACTGCAGGGCACAGGCCTCCTCCGTGGTTTTCATGACCATGAGGGGTTTTGCCATAATCGCCACGCTTGGCAGGCGGGTTGGCGATCGCAGTATGCGCTTGGAATATCAGGAAGCCGCTGCTGCCCGTCTCCTGGTTATTAATTTCGTTAGTCGCCTTCTACGACATCCACGGAAGGAAATGCAGTGACGCTATTCTTAATCAGGCGCCACACGGAATATTTTAAATAAAAAATATTTTGGTATATTTTTTATTATTCAAAACTCAGTACAACTCACATTTAAAACCATATCTAGTGATAATTTAGACTCGCGTTCGCGATTTTATTTGATGTTATAAAGTTAAAAAAATCATAAAAATAATAACCGACTTCGATATTGAAAAGTAAAATATATTTTATTCAGATTTAGACATTTATTTTAGTTAACCATTAGAGGGTTAACTGTATTTTAAAGCACCTGATCTAGGGGTGCTGTCTGAGAAACCAGCCTTAAAGAAAAATTTTTTAGTAAACGTCGTTTTATCCGTATTTTTAGGCAATGAAAAACTGCTAAAATGTCCATTAGAATAGGAAGGCAAATTTCACTACCATTTACACGGTTGTAATGGCTCAGGTGGGAAAACGGACGGTTCCGGAACTAGAAGACGCCGGTTCGAGCCTGTCTCCAGTCCGATTATTCTTTTTCCCGCTTTTTTTCATCGTACCTAAATATAATTCCCAAAAAGCTAGATTAACAAAAAAAAAACCGAGCAAAGCTCGGTGTCACCCAGGTACCTACTTTCCATTGAATTCAGCAAGTGCAGACTTTCGGAAACTTCTCTTGAATTTGCTTGGCTTGGTATACGTGCGACTTTCTCTGTTTATTTTTACACTACTGCTGTCCTGTTATTGTTTTGGTAGAATGATGATTACGTCATTTGGGTACTGTATCTTTAGCGTTGCCAAATGCCATTTTAAGATTATCAAAATAAGACGTAAACAACCGTAGCATGGCAAAAAACTAATTTACATTATGCCCTACATAAACTCGCGCCTGCATACCGGAGGGGTAGGCAGAGACCATGGTTTGCCACTTATCACGATACTGACAGACCACTTCCGCTTCATCAACATTCATTAGTCATTGCATTGCATGCACGCACGCCGGATTCGGATCATTAATATCGTGGCAATAAATGGGTCGTTAAATAGTTCATTCATTACGAAACGAGTCAAAAATTTTCACTCCGTCTCATCTAAAAGGAACCTAAATGCGTACGTAAGAAAATTAATAATTTCTCAGTCTCCAATGCAGTCCAGTCCAGTCCAGAGTTCGGTTTTACTCAAATTGTTTATTGCCATTGCCACCAAGTGTATGTACAAGAGGTGTCAATTAAAAACAGAGTACCTGGAAACTTAAGCTACCTTTTACAGGCATTGCAACATAGTAAATAGGAACGTTTTTACGCACTATTCTCGCACTTATGTCGCATATGATAAGATATGCTGTGGAGTGGACGCCTTTCTGCGGTTTGTCACAAAGACAAGAGCTATGTGGCATAGATAATAATTATCTGATAAACATGTACGCTTATCACCGGAGGACAATACAGAGATCCCTTTTCATCATAATTTCAATGAGGCGAGTCTATAAAATGCGTTGTTGTTCAATGACGATGATGGCCTCCTCGTCGTGCCCGACGACAGCGACCGTCACTGCTTCCTGGCGTGTGCTCTAAGGTGGCTGGAACATCCGAGCTTCGTTTTAAAGGTTCGGTCGCATTCGTCATATGATTTCTGTCTGATTTCATCATAAGTATAGGTGTAGTAGGTCTGCTTTTCCTCGCTTGCCGTTTGGCTTCTAGAACTTGGAGGGGGTTCTCTTCAAAGTTCTCAACACCCTTATGCACTGAGGTACGCCACTCTGGGCGTGCACTTGCAAGATCCTCCCAGTGATCAGGTGATATGTTGCAGGCCAGGTGTCGTATGGCTGACGATGATGAATACAGAGTGTTACAGTATCCTTATATACATTGTGCTACCAGTCAATACGAACAACTTTCCCTATGAGGAACACACTGGAATGCTATCAACCGTACCCTAAAGCCACCCCATGCGGCAAAAAAAGATTTGCTGTATTTATTTGGTAATAAATTTTCTTAACTTAACGATATCCGAAGAGGGGCGTTGGAAACCATAGTACAGGATCTACCTAGTGTGGTTTCCAACGTGTAAATTAATTATGTATACTTACATCTAAGTCAACTTGTTAATTAGTCATAACTTTACATGTCATGTATACCGATGTTTGTTTCTCAATAAATAAACATAAACATTTACATACATTGCTTCTGGCCCCACACTAGGATACCCTGTGTCGTTGGAACCAGAAACAACGACATCACAAATATCATTATCATATCTTTAAATATATGTTTTTCGCCATTTCAAACATTTCCTTATATTAAAAAGTTTGTAGAGCCCGTTTTCGATTGTAAAAGGGGATTCTAAATTATTGGGACCGTTCAAAACACTGCCAATCCCAGGCAAAGAACAGCTCCAATATTACGCACACCGAGCGATTCCTATCATCATCTAACTGTCAAATTAGTATGGAATTTCAGAAACGATTGGAATCGCTCATGATTTGGTGCGCATAATTAGTTTCATATATAAAAATCTCGTGTCACAGCGTTTGTTATCGAACTCCTCCTCACGAATTTTTTTGTGTATATTTGGTAGGTCTGAGAATAGGTCGCAAGCTAATTTATATGGCAGAACAACGTTTGCCGGTTTATCTAGTAAGAATATATTTTTACTTGCAGCCCCTTTCCATGGTGGTGTTCACAAAACGAATTCGCGGCTCACGCGCACGGCAATCGACGACGGACTGACGAAGGCATCGACTGCTAGGGCGGAAGGGTCTAGACTGGGGATACAGGAAAGTCTGGAGCGATTGCCGCGAACGAATTGCGAAACAGCCCCCGCGCGGAGAGGTCGGTTAAGTTTTCCCTTTAAGGTTGACTCGCGCAAAGTCACTGGTTAAGTATTGAATTGAATTGAAAAAATCTTCATTGCACTAAAAAAAAAATACACAATTTTGTACAAAAGCGAGCTCAATTCCGCGTGGCGCCGGATTAAGAATAGCGTCACTCCATATCCTTCCGTGGATGTCGTAGAAGGCGACTAAGGAAATAAATTACCAGGAGACGGGCAGCAGCGTCTTCCTGAGATTTCAATAGCATACTGCGATCGCCAACCCGCCTGCCAAGCGTGGCGATTATGGCAAAACCCCTCATGCTTATGATAACCACGAGGAAGGCCTGTCCTGCAGTGGGCGTCAAATGGCTGATGATGATGATGAGCTAATACTAGGTAGTATTTCTTCCAGCTAATCTACGTTGATGTGGAGAGTCGATGCGGTAGTGCCAGAGCAAGTTATGGGAGTACCTTACTACACAAAAGTAATAAAATAGGATATTATACTAAATAACCTATTAATTGCAACCTACATACGAATGATACATATTACTTAGATACATATAGCCTAATAATATAACTACATAGATACGGGATATCTCTATTGAAGTCAAAAGTAATGCTCATGACCTTTAATCTTAAACACGTCGACAAATGGAGCCTGGCGGATGTTTAGAAGTAAAGCACTCCACAGACGAACCGCTGTCACAGTGAAGGAATTCGAATAAGCCGCCATATTTCGCTCGGGGATATCAAGAAGGAGGTCTTTGCATGGACGCTGAAGGCGACCATGCGCGCCACGGGGGGCGAAACGTTCACGGAGATAATGGGGAGAAGACGGGCCATGTAATATGCTATAGAGAAGCGTTACAATGTGAGCATTCCTTCGGCAAGGAATTTTTAGTCAATTTAGCGAAGGGCGAAATTTGGAAACGTGATCATCAAATTTACGAAGGCCGAAGATTTATCAGACAGACATTGAGAAGGCGATCTAGTTTATTAAGAAGTTCTTAGGTGAGATTGGGACAACACACATCTGCATAGTCAATGACTGGGGGTGGCAAAACGTTAACCAGCGCAACTTTGGCGGAGTACGGTAGGAACTTCTGCATACGTTTAAACGAATGCATGGATGCGAAGATCTTCCCACTGACCTCTGAAACGTGCTTTTCCCACGACATCATAAGCAGCCTATATACGTCTCGCTATAGGGCACAGGCCTTCTCTCAGAGAGAGAGTATGGGCTTAATCACCACGCGTGCCCACCGCCGATTGGCGATTTCAAGCGCAGAGGTATGTGAATAGCTCAGACACTCAGGTTTCCTCACGATGTTTTCCTTCACCGTTAGCGAGTGGTATTGCTACTATAACTTCACAAATGTACAAAATTTAGAAAACAAAGAAAGAAAACACATTCCCGCACTGGGAATCGAACCTGGGTCTCTCGCTTCCGAGCCCAATGTTCTACCCACTAGGCTACCACCGCCTTCCCACGACAAGTTGTCTTGTATATAAGGAACCAGGTTTTTTAGGGTTCCGTAGTGAACAAGGAACCCTTATAGTTTCGCCATGTCCGTACGTCTGTCTGTCTGTCCGTCCGCGGCTTAGCACAGAGACTGTAAGCCGACAAAACGGTAGAACGAAATTTCGAAAAAAAATTTCTTTGTGTACCTCCCCTGCACCTAAACTAGCCATAGTGTGGGATATCGTTGGATTGGTCGTCGAAAAATATTGTGGGTGTACGAAGACCTTTTTTTGATTTAGGGTTCCGTTTGCGAAATATTAAGCTTTTTAGCGCAAATTTTTATCCGAGTAGAGCGTCCCCCCTCTCCTGGCTAAATCCTCTGTGTTATAGGCAACCAACTTATAAAAGTAAAATTTCGTACAAAATCTACTGAAAACGACTTCGATGAAGTTGTTAGTTCTGTAAAGTTTACAGGGACTTGCTGAAAATCAGCGTTGTGTCTAACACAACATTTATGCTGAGCAAACCCCTTTTTATCAATATCCCTAAGCTTAGAATTATTTATATTATTATGATTTTTTTTAATGTAATTTGATGCGATAAATAAATTTTTTTTTCAATTTAAATTTCAAAGTAGATAAAAAAAAAACCTTTTTCTACGGAATCCTACATTGCGCGTGGCCCGACATGCACTTGGCTGGTTTTTTACTTCCCTGCAATATGGTAGGGGCATGCCATTGTAACACACAGGTTCAAGGCTAGCCCTATCTATCCTTGACAGGTCCTACTAGTAAGTACGTGAATGGGTAAAAATATTCAGGGATAAACGAATAATTAATATGACAGGGGATACTGATTGACAGGGTTGTCAGTCATAAAATTTAAATATGTCATGGACTTATTTACTGGATCGGGGTAAGCCGTGGATAAACAGATAGACAGTCCTCCAGTACAGGACAGTACTGTTTGTTTATCCAGGGGTAAGTTCTATCCAGTGAATAAGTGTGAAAACATCATGAAATTTGCAGATCTATCCATAGATATGTTGTGTGAAGGACAGCCTTGTTAATCAACTATTTATTCGTTTGTCCATGGATAGGTATTCATTTACTTACTTATCCAGTGATTTGGAGAACTAAGAGAAATTTTAGGGACCAATTTAAAGGCTACTCAAGCATACTTAGATGAGCTCACGCCTAAATCCCGGAGGGGTAGGGAACAGGGTGTGCCACTTGCAGTGATCTTCCGTCATCCGATCAACCAACGGTCGGAAAGCAGACTAAAAATAGATATTTGCGAATATTTAAGAAGGTCCAAGGTAGGGAAGAATAATTCCGCGTGGCGCCGGATTAAGAATAGCGTCACTCCATTTTCCTTCCGTGGATGTCGTAGAAGGCGACTAAGGAAATAAATTACCAGGAGACGAGCAGCAGCGTCTTGCTGAGATTCCAACCGCATACTGCGTTCGCCAACCCGCCTGTCAAGCGTGGCGATTATGGCAAAACCCCTCATGGTTATGATTAACCACTCGTCTGCCGCGACACAGATCTGTGTCCAACTTAGTATGGGCCACCTATACGTTGCGTTCCGCGAGGGCAGTTCAGGAGTTAAACCACGAAGGAGGCCTATGTCCTGCAGTGGGCGTCAAATGGCTGATGAATTTGATTCAAGATTAATTGATTCATTTTTGACATTTTTTATACAGCCTAATACGTCCCACTTAAACGTCCCCATACGTCACAGGCTTTCTCTCAGAGAGAGCGGGTATGGGCTTAAGGCGCTCCAGGGAGTAACTCTAGCGCCACCGAAGAAAAAATAAATCATCTTTTTACAGATCGAATTCGCAGTGTCTGAAAAATCTCTCAATGTTAATAGTAATTATCTCTCAATGTTAATAGTAATTTCTAGGACCCATGGCTGCGAACTTAAGATAAAAAACCAAGGACCCATGGCCGCGAACGTAAGATAAAAACCTAGGACTAGATATAATATGTATTAAATTATAATCGTATCAAAATTGTTGAGAGTTGCAAGCAAACAAGCATTAATGGCTGCATACCATGGGTTGGGTATGTTACATCCTCATTAAGATGTGGAGTTATATTTTGGGGTAACGCCGCAAACAGAGAAGCCGGCTTCAAATAACAATAAAGGTGTTTACGGGCAACATGCAACTTACGCCAAACAGAAGTTGAACAAACTATTTTGAAACACTGAAAATCCTCATATTCCCAGCCTGTACATTTATGAAGTGGCAGTATTCAGCAAGAGTAGCCCCGGGCTGTTCGAGAGACAAATATGTAGACGAAATCAAAACAACATAAGAGCCCTACCGCATAAAACAGCACTATTTGGTATAAGTTTCTTTTGGTTGGCATCAAACATCTTTAATAAACCACCAAAATGTCGACGACCTACCCTCCTTTAAATGTGATCAGTCTAATTTACTTATATCGAAAAGATATTATAAAATAACTATTAGCTAATAATAGCTATTATTTCTGGATGAGGGTGCATTCTAGGTCCTATAAAATTGACAGCTGTGCGACTTAATGTTGAATTATAATCTGAATACACACTTAATTTGCTTTATAAAATGCATGATTTAGTTTATAATTTATGTTTTGATATTGTCACACCATATTGGTAAAATTACATTGAAACTTTAATGTATACATGAATAAACCCTGCACATGTAATTTAAGATGGTAAATTTATTGATATTGATAAAATTATAATATGTATCAAAACAACCGACAGTACCATTATGATAATAAGTTAGTTTACTATAGTCATACGTCATGATTCCTCAAGCTAGCAGTTGGCATTGGAAAATTAAGGCCCTATTCATGAAAAGTCAATAATTTCTACCCGCTGTGCATACTTCTATTTAAATTACTGCAAAATACAAGTAGAACTAACTACATAACAATTTACAAGGCACTTTAAAGATAGTGGTTCTAGGATAAACAATGATACTTCATAATGTAAAAGAATTTGCTAAGCCCACTATAAAACATAATGGAAATACTTCCAACTATAAAATAATTTATCTAATATTATTAAATTCATGTGACACACTGTTCGTTATAGAACTCCTCCAAAATGGCTTCACAAATTTTTATGTTGTATATTTGGTAGGTATGAGAATAGGTCGTAGGCAAAGTAATTGATTATTTCTTAATAATAACAAAATTTGCCAATAATATGGCAAAACAAAGTTTGCCGAGTCAGCTAGTTTTTTAATAAATTTCTGTTGCCATAAATTAATAAGCAGACTTTAAAAATATTCATAAGTGGATGGTTCAATGAATAACTTAAGTTAAATTTTGTCTAACCTGAATTGTTGGCTAAATAGCACTATGTGAGATTCTAATATGAAGCCGGGGTTGGGTCCCCAACTATTTACTTTAAAGTCAGCAGAAGAAAAGAAAATTTTAAGTTACCTACCAGGCAATGACATCATAAACATGGAAATACACCCAGACTGAGCCCATATGTACGGCAGCCTCTAGTGGGAATTAAACCCACAAACTTCAGTAAGGTAATTAGCAGTGATACTGCTAGACCAATAAGGCAGTCAAATGTAACCCTAATCTAAAATTGGTAGTCACACATTTCTTCTGCATGTTTTTAAGGAGTGGAAATATTCAAATGTCTTTATTATAAGATACGAATATTCTTTATTTGTTCTTTTATTCAAAGTAACAGGAACTTTGGCTCAAAGAATGTCACAAGTTAAAATCAGGTGTCTATATCAAAATCTAGATAATTTTGAAGAAAAAATGGCCAAAAAACTCTAAGCTTGCCTGGAAAACAATGTGAGGAAAGTGGTGTCTGAGGTGTTCACACATCTCAGTGCTTGAAATTGCCAATCCAGGGTGGGCACGCATGGCAATTAAGCCCTATATATGTCCCACTGCAGGGCTCAGGCAAATATATTGAAATTGTGTCAAACAGTGGGATTGTAACTATAGCATATAATTTAGCACACTTTAGGTTTAATTTCTATGGTTTAATTTCGTAGTTGAAGGTTGAAACTAATAAGATATTAATCTTGTTAATTTTAATAACTTAGTTCTAATAAGTCAGAAGTTACCACTCTCTGAGGCCTTTGTTTTCTGTATTTATTTTCTCTTTCTCCAATTCGTGGTAAGTGTTGCTGGTTGTACAATTACTGATAATACTTAATTGTTACCTAAGTTGCTGTTACCACTCATTGTATAATTGTTTGTAACCCTAATAAAATAAATAAATAAATAAATAAACTATCAATGCTCATGAAACTTTGTACTACGTAGTTCCATGTCTATAGATTTGCTTGGTTCAACTTTGAATGTCCATAAAATTTTGTACATTGGCTGCCTCGGTGGTACAGTGGTTAACATGCTTAACTACCAAAACGGAAGTTGTGGGTTTGATTCGCGGCTGTCGTACATGATTTGTACAAATGGCTTTCTACTGGGTGTATTTACATGTTTGTGAAGTCCTTGCCTGGGTACCATGGCACAGGGTATCCTAGTTTGGGACCAGGACAAACGATTGTGGTGTGTGGAAGTTATTATTATTGTACTAATTCCATGTTCAAAGATTGCTAAGCACCGTTTTTATTGTACATTTGTGCACACTTTTGGCATGTAATGAGATGTTGTGGCCTCATATCTATTTCTGCCATTCAATCTAAGAATAATTTACGAAGAGCATTCACTCATTCTTCAACGTAATGGTAAATGAATGTAGTTGTTAATGAAGATTCCAGTCTATAGCACTTCATAAAGTAGACCTTGAAAATGAAATCAAAATGAACAAAGGGCGTAAAATTTCCTCCAACGCCCCAATATGGGCAAAATACGGTCCCCAATGTAACAAATACACCGTCTAAACCTTCATGGCGACGAGAAAAGATGTTAGTTTAGCTACGTGAGTCACATCAGCTGCGCAGACTTGCAAGCCACCGCGGAGCGCAAATCAAGTAGTAAATTAGGGTGTCGGAAAACGTCCAGTTGCTATCACGTCGTTAACTCAGTGACAATGGAGGATTACTCACATGTTCTTTCCTTTCACGTCAGGGTTGGGCTCGATCGCCGTCGTCTCGTAGTAATTACTACTACTAAAACTTAACTGGGGTATTAACTTCGTCATCTTGGCAAATCGTAATTGCGTCTTACAATCAACAGTCGCGAGAAAAATACGGTTAAGACCGCGAAGGCTGGTATGCGCACGTAATAGCTCGATGAATTTCACAATAAAAGTGTGACGGAAGGATGACTAGTGGTAGCGAAGTTGATTCGTGTTTACTTTAGCAAATTTAACGGGTCGAATGTATGAAAGTAGTTCTATTGGTTGTTATAACAACATAATTTGGACGGTTAATCACTTTTTCCGTAATGGCCGCCGGAAATGAACGTGACGTTTGTCATGTTCATATGCGTTTCGTTTACTTAGCTTAGCTTTAACTATTTCATTATGTGAACGTTTTGTTATTGCTCTTCCATAGTTATTGATGGAATATTCTGGAAAGATTTCATTTTATCAGTGATAAAATCACCCGATCGACCATACGATACGATTGTGTTCATTGATCGTAGGATCAATATTTGGCATCCATAGAGCTGATATACGGCCAATGGTTTCTAAACTCCGAAGTTTACTAAGTGAGTTTCAGTCTGTCTCGTTCTTTTTAGACAAATATGAAGAGACAGAACTATATTTAATTACTTAGTTTAAATTCTCGATTCAGAAACTGTATTTAGTTGACTGAAAGGTAAGATACTCGTTACCTAACGATAATCAGGATATTTTATACCTCATCTATTTAAGAGTTATGTGTCCTTCTAGCAACTATTAGTTGTTGCTATTAGTAGATTGTCAGGCGCAGTTTTTTTTTATTATCTAGAAAGCATTTTATTTTGGAAAATACAAGTAACGTAATTGAATTGTAAAGTGAATTGAATTGAACGTTTTGCTTTACGTCATCGCAAAATGTCAACAACACTACTCCGAAGTTAGTCGCGTAACGCGTTTCAGTTTCAAACATATTGATTTTCTGGAAAACTTGCAAAAACATCTAGAGACCTAACTAAGGTACCTATACAAACTAGGTACCTACCTGCCTAGAGGACTATTGTATTGATTTTCTATTGAAGAAATTTATGTTTCGATAAATAATTCCCCGTTTCAAAGATACCGTTAATTGAGAACACTTATAACAAGTAGCAATTGAATAGGCATTGAAGGAGATTTACTGAAAATATTAACGATATAATTAAGCATCACAAATGTATTCAGCAAAGAAAAAACTTGCTTTGTAAGCAAAGAAAACTCTTTGTATCAAATGCGTACCTAGTAAACTTAAAAGGAGGTAAGTACTTAAGTATTTTGACATCAGCCAAATAATTTTTTATTGGCATCAAAAGAGGTCACCTAAAAATGTTATTGAAACAACAGATTCAAAAACTTACCCGTCCCTATAAATTAAAGAAGGCATCCCACTCCGTGACGAATCTATGTTTTTAAACCTTTGTTCCTGTATCATGTAACTTGATGCCGGTAGGGCATGGAACGTCATAACTCCACTTTAAACCGACACTTCACACGGAAACACTTCCAGTGGCAGAATTATTATGCTTAGTTTCTGCACTGACGCTACCATGAAGGCTTTTCTAGAATTATCTCCGGTCTTGGTTAACGACATTCAGTCCCGTGTCAAGACTTGCGCTGGACTACTGGAGCGTCCCGCAGTAGTTTGCTATGCTAACATATTTTATCTATACACAATCATCCCTTTCTTTGGGGTTGCTCGGTGCGGTGCCACACATCCGCATTTTCGTAGCTTTTTAACCGACTTAAAAAAGAAGAAGTTTTTAGTTAAATTGTACTTACATTTTTATTTGGAATTGCACATGTCCGCCCATGTGTAATCTCTTATAGGATCACTCGTGCGTCTGTCTGTCCGTCCGTCTGTCACAGCCAATTTGCCCCGAATCTACTGGACCAAATTAGGTGAAATTTGGTAGTATGGTGTAATCCTATGACCCAAACACAGATGTGCAAAGTAAATAATTTTTTTTTTAAAATAAGGGTCTTTTTGGGGGACAAATTAGGAAATAAAAAAAAAGTTTACAAACGTTACTGTGTCATATATCAAATGAAAGGGCTTGTTATGAGGATCTCAAATATATTTTTGTTATTATTGTAAAATAAATGGCTATAACTAAACCTATCCGTCTTAGATCATGTCTAGATCACATTTTTGTGAATGCTAATAAAAGCAAAGATACGACATCCGTGATTTGCGCTACCGACGTTACTGATCACGATTTGGTCAAGCTTGGAATTCAGTCCAAATGTAAACAACGTAAACACAACGCGTAAAATCTTAAAACTGACTACGATTTCAGCCGAACTCCGAAGTAAAGATTGGTCATCAATCACTAACTGAGATCACTAAGCACTCAGACCTCTCAGAAGTCGTTAACGAGTTTACAACGATACTCAGTACGGCTGCAGCAAAGCACACCTCCAAAATACGTTTAAGCAGAACAAGGTACAACATAAAAGCATGGATTACCCCGGGGTTGATGCGGTACTTGAGACATAGCATCATACTATGTCTCAAGTACCGCATCACAAACTGCATCATAAGTATCGCAAAACCCAGACAATCCCATCATCAAAATTACCTTCTTCAGATACAGATTTTTTTGCAACGACTTACTGCAACACTTAACTCGTTTTTCCTTGAACCTACGGAACCATCCGAAATAATAATGCATCTGACGGAGGAAAGTGCACCTGGTGCTGATAATGTTAAGTCACTATGTTGAATCAGTTGCTTCCTCTTTGTCACATATAGTGAATCTCAGCTTGGCCAGCGGAAGTTTCCCTGCCATATGGAAGCTGGCATCGGTATAACCAATATACAAGGCAGGTCCCAAAGAAGTCCCTAGAAAGTATAGGCCCATATCCGTACTAAATATTGTAAAACCGAAAAAGTTGCTGATAAACGCCTGATAAGATATTTTGAAACGAAAAACATGTTAACTGAGAGGCAGTTTGGATTTTGCCAAGGAAAGTCTACGGAGGATGCCGTTTCTCTTTTGGTGGAAGTGGTATCTAATCACCTGGATGCGGGAAAAAGATGCCTGGGAGTCTTTCTAGACTTGGCCAAGGCCTTTGACCCTGACTCCATCCCTATTCTAATGAGAAATCTAGAGGTTCTGGGAATCCGTGGCCTTGCTCTTAATTGGTTAATAGCTGCCTCAGTGGGCTCCCGCAGCGTAGTATACTTGGTCTGACACTATTCGCGGTCTACATGAACGACATTGTTGACATCCCGTCACTCGGGGCTGAGGTGCTGTGTTACGCTGATGAAACCGCAGTGATTTTTCAGGGCGACACCTGGTCGAACGTTTTCAAATGAGTTGAGGAAGTAACGACGAAAATGATTGGTTAGAAAGAAACGTGCTAACGCTAAATATGGACCAAAAGCAACTTAGACTTCCGTATTATAACAGATAAGTCAATTCCTCCAACATCACCAGAAATAAAAATCCATTAATGCAGGGCAATTAGCCCTGCTCTTGCCCCAGATTTAAACTTGTTAGTGCCATCAGATATCTGAGAGTATTACTCAATGAGCGTCTGCCATTTGTGCACATATTGAGGTGCTTTCAGGCAGAAACCGCAAATCCTTGAGGCATGGCGCCGATATAAACCTTCACAAAACTATTTACATCACACTTTGCCAATCTCTTATTACTTACTGTATCCGAGTTTGGGGTGGGGCGCTGCCAAAGTGCTTATTGATCGAGAGACAATCATCAAAAGCATTTTTTAAACTAAGATTTTTATCAGTATCTTATGGAAAACATTACATCGGCCTACATTTTTATTTATTTATAATGTCTTAAAAATATTTTATTCGTTTAACGCTTCGTTAAACCTTTACTGGTTTGTCTCGAGCGTCTTCGGATATTGCAATGGTAGGTAGATACCTAACATTATTTAATAGGTAGATACTTGACTGTTTCGGGCTCAGAAAGACCCGTCGAAAAGACCCCGTGTGAAAATCCAGTCCCGCTCATGCGCGGTACCCCTATGAGGTCATCGTCTGCAGCCGCTAGGGAGTTTTTTTATGTCTACATTTTATTTTATTAATTCTTTCAGAGATTGTTTTTTCTTGAGCTCCAAAACAATTCTGTTTTCTTATGTTCCATTTTGTTGCATTGTCCTAGTTATATTTATAAGTTGTATGTAAGGTATCTGTTTGGATTTATTCAAGCAGTAACTAAACGACATACATAGTAAATAATTATTCTGAACCTAATACCCTTCTAGAACAGATATTCAAATCTAGCCAGGGTTCAAATTAGGTATCCGGTCCTGCATTGTTTTTTACTAAATAAGTACATACTTTTTCCGTGTGGCGCCAGATTAAGAATAGCGTCACTCCATCTCTCCGTGGAAGTGGCGACTAAGGAAATAAATTACCAGGAGACGGGCAGCAGCGTCTTTCTGAGAATCCAACCACATCCAACACAACCGCCTGCCAAGCGTGGCGATTATGGCAAAACCCCTCATGATTATGAAAACCACTAGGGAGGCCTCTGCCCTGCAGTGGGCGTCAAATGGCTGATGATGAAGTAAATACTTAGACCACTGCAATTGTGCCAAAAACAGGGAGACAACTTTGACCATGATTTTAAGAACCGGATGGCGCTGTTTTAATGAGACGATGAGTCAACATTATTTTTTTGTTATAGGTACTATAATTATTACTATTGTAATATCGGTCCGTGACCGTAAATGAAAAATGATAAAACTTGATTTTAGGAGAATAATAAACTGTTTATTGTAATTAAAGTCTTAGTCTATATTTACACGATTCAGACAATATTTCCTGGATAATGAATGCACCCGGTGTGCTTGCTAACCGATAATACACTGACTAGTATTATATTCCTTGCACTGACTCGACCGCCGCCGTCGCGAACAAGTGTTGGGTGCTTCACGCGGATTACAAATGTTCTGACATACCGAACATGTTCCCGAGTAGGAAAAAAACCGACTCGCGCACGAAGGGTTCCGTAAAATTATCTATTCAACATTAGACGCAAAGATCGAGAAAAAACGGCAAAAAATTACGTTTGTTGTTTGGGAGCCCCCCTTAAATATTTATTTTATTCTGTTTTTAGTATTTGTTATTATAGCGGCAACAGAAATACATCATCTGTAAAAATTTCAACTGCCTAGCTATTAATTTTTATGTTAATTATGATAATTGATTTATCTCTTCGTCATCTATTTTTGTTTTCACCCATTCGTCGCTTCCTGTGGTACAGTGGTACTTTTTCGTCCCACTGGATGCTAGACATCCAGATGACTTGGAATAATCACTTGAATTTCATGGTAACTGGTGCGATCCATCCTAATGAATGAAACATTTTGGAAGTTTTGGACAAAACTTTTCTCTTTATCAAACTTCCTTTGTATTCCGTTGCCATGTTGCATTGGAATGTGAACTTGTCTTCCACTGAATTGTAATATAATAGGCCCAAAGTTTTCGTGGTACCTTCTGTCTTAGATAAATATTTTTGACTTGATTCGTCTTGATGGGTTGCTTAACTTGATAAGTTTTCCAGTAATCCTTCATGATTTGCTGACCATTTTCTTAGAGTGAATTGCCTCGAGTAAGCCGTTGAGTTCAGCCATCAGGTATTTTCCGTGCTCAATGGAATGTGACCCGCCTACAAGGTCATCCATATAAAAATCTAGATTGTAGATTGATAAAAGTCAACACACTCTTGATCGTTTGTATACATTTTCGATTTATCTGTGATTTCTTCAATTTCCCAGAATTGCGGTATATCTTGATCGTACTTCAGAATAACGTTGCATTGCAAAGATCTCTCTGTTGAGCGATCGGTATTGAAGAGTCCAACCTGCAGATTCCTTCCAGCAAGATAATAGAGTAGACATCTGCACGCAGTAAAATATCAACGGGTCTACTGACGTTGAATTCGGAATTGGCCAGCTGTGTATTTTGTATGTAAGCCCGTGATGGCCTTGGGAATGTATAGGTTGGAAGGTTTTTGATGAGACTGTTCATGGTGTAAGCTGTCGTGCCTAGTTCATTGCCGCTTTTCATTGATTGGCATTGCAAATTGATCATGCCCATTGCTGTTGTTTTCTTTTGCTCCAACGCCTATTATTACTTATTTACATTTTTGACAGGGGAGTTTTAGAGTAGGCTGCATGCTCCGAAATAAGTAAGGTTTGGGAGCCCTGGTCGATAAGAGCCCGTATAACTTGAACCGTCTCTTGCTTGGACCTTTGTCATTGCTGTTGATAACAATCATCATCATCATCATTCAGCCACAAGAAGTCCACTGCTGGACATAGGCCTCCTCCATGGATTTCCAAAAAAAACCGCTTGGCATCCAGCGTCTTCCTGCCACTGATAGCAATATTTCACCAATATCGTCTTATTGCGATACGTGTGAATTTCCGAATTTCCTTGCTTAGCGCTCATGTTACCTACTGGTACCGGGTCTTGCCCCGGACGCAACGAGTTTTGTGTTGGACATAAATGCCTGTTGCCAAAGGCTGTTGCAATCCCGACGTCTATTTGAAGTACAGTCCGTCAATTTGTGTTTGAGGTATAGAGACAGTTTTGGCATACATTGTTTCTTGATACAAACTGCCTTTTGTTGTATGGTGTCATGTTCAAAAACTGTTGACAAAAGTAAATTCCGTGACCGTTTTGCCGCATCCGGTGTCTGTTTACTTGACGATTATGAAATAATTTGGTTGTTACTTAAATTTGTGTGAGAGAAGGTGGCACTGAACGCTATATAAATTAACTCATTCGTGGATGCAAAGGGCAAAGTTGCTTAAACACGATTGTTTAAAACTTGATTTTTAGGGTTCCGTACCAGAAAGGAGCCAAACGGGTTCCGTACCCGAAGGGTGCCAAAACTTCACTGTCCGACTGTCTGTCCGTCACCAGGCTGTATCATCATCATAAGCAGCCTATATACGTCCCACTGTAGGGCACAGGCCTTCTCTCAGAGAGAGAGTATGGGCTTAATCACCACGCGTGCCCACTGCGGATTGGCGAGGCTGGCTGAGGCTGTATCTCAAGTAAAAATTTTCACAGATGATGTTTCTGTTCCCGCTATAACAAAAAATACTAAAAACAGAATAAAATAAATATTTAAGGGGGGCTTCCATATAATAAACGTATTTTGGTTGCCGTTTTTTGCTCGATATTAATAACGGCAACAGGTAGACGCTTGAAATATTCACAGAATATTAAGTTCTATATTCGCTTCAAAAATTGATAATTAAATTAAAATAAAATAAATCTTTAAAGGGGGCTCCCATACAACAAACGTGACTCTTTGCCGTTGTTTTTTCGATCTTTGTGTCTAATGTTGTATAGATAAAGGTACGGAACCCTTCGTGCGCGGGTCCGACTCGCACTTGGTCAGTTTTTTGAAACTTAGTATGAGATGATACATTTTGCAGATTAGGCGTCCCGTCAGATTCTTGTTTTCTGCGAGATGACTCTAAAGTGGTAAACTTTATTTCAAGAAAGTTTAAAATTCTTGTTTCATGGGCAGATTTCTGGGGTCCGAAAGAGACTCGAGATAGTCGTTGTGCGTGTCGCTATCCAGCTTGAGACTCAAAATGTGGACCAAAATTGGGTCCCATGTGCTGACGTCCACTCCAACATTCTTTACTGCATTTAGATTCGAGGGTCGCATTGTGAACTCTCTTGATGTGTTTCACCGACGCCTGTTGTATGAAAGGAACGTTGAGTAAGATATTGATTTGAGACGTAAAAATTCTCCTTACGTTGTTGTATCTGTGGTTCAAAATTTCCCAACAGGTAATGTAGTTTTTGCTGCTGATATGGAAGTGCAGGATGAGCCGCTCAGCCTCGCCTTTGCCTTGGTTTTTGGAAACTGCACATTTTTGGTGCACTTGATAAAATTGGATTCGGGTGTGTTGTTTCGGTGAACAGATCCTTGAATGAGGTCTACCGATGAAAATTTCCATAAATTCTGGTATTTCCATGACAGGGTACGAGTCAGACCAAAATTTGCTATTGATTGTTTGATTTGATCTTCGTCCGATCCATTAAGTTCGGTATCTAATCGATTGTTGTTCATCTTGATTGGACGGTGCGTAAAGAGTCTTCTAATTCGCACTTTTCACACAAAATCTCCAAATTGATGGCATTATTTGTCCGTGAAAAGGCTCTAAAATTACTCGCCTGCTTCCTCAACATACGAGTATCTTCTGTCTTGCTAAGAGATGTTGCGGAGTTTTTTTATGAGCTGCTAAGCGATTTGTAATTCGTGATAAGGTCTCTTGTTACCCTATGAAGATTTTTGGTTGATTCGAAGGTATTTTCCGTAAAATATGAACGATTTGTTTCAACTAATTTATGTATTTCCAAGTGATTTTTGATACTTCGTCCAGTAAGGCTCTAACGTGCCTAGCTTAATTTCTAAGTAACTATTCAGGAGTTTTTCTTGTTATACTATCTTTGCCAAAATTAGTAGCTAGCTTGCTAATGCTTTCAGATAGCGTTGTTTGAGCTTTTACTAAGTTGTCTATGATGACGCTTGTATTGTAAAGAATAATCTTCCTTGATATCTTCCTCGTTACTTGCTGATCAGCACGACGGTTATACACATTGCTCGCACAACCTGCTGCCGCTGCTGCTGCTGGTCCTGGCTACTCGCCATTCACGAAGCTCCTTCTGATAGTGGTTGATTGCAATCTTGTTATCACTAGCTCGTTACACTCCGAGCACGAAACGAAATGTCCTTGATACCTACTTCTAACTTGTTAGTTCTTGATAATCTGATATTGTCCTTGATGACTCGTGAAAAATTGTCCTTGATACACTTGTCTGTAACTGTTCACCACTTGCGGGTTCACCTCACACACACGTGACTGAATCCTTGTAGGTCCGAAAGGAGGACACGAGGTCCTGCCTAAAGGCTTCGAAGCATCAAAATAATATTAATAATAATTATTATTATTATCATACTCATAGCATGCACTGTCATTACCTACAGGCATCAAAATGTTAGGTCGGTCCATGACCGTACATGAAAAATTATAAAACTTGATTTTAGGAGAATAATAAAGTAAATAATAATATTATGTCTAGTGCTCGTGTTAACTTTAGTACTATAAAATACTATAAATAATAATCATCATCATCATCAGCCATTTGATGCCCACTGCAGGACATAGGCCTCCTTCGTGGTTTTCATAACCATGAGGGGTTTTGCCATTATCGCCACGCTTGGCAGGCGGGTTGGCGATCGCAGTATGGGGTTGGAATCTCAAGAAGAAGCTGCGCCCGTCTCCTGGTAGGTAATTGATTTCCTTAGTCGTGACATCCACGGAAGGAAATGAAGTGACGCTATTCTTAATCCGGCGCCACACGGAACTGTAAATAATAATACATCATCAACCCATTATGTCCCCACCGAGGGGCACGGGTCCCTTCCCTGAGGAAGGCATAGGCCATACTCCACCACGGGGGCCAAGTCCGGATTGGTGGAGGCTTGTAGACTAGTGGCTCGTCTACTGTCAGAAGTTGTCAAGCCGCCCTAAGGTCTCTGACTTGGCTTAACGACTGCCATCTATCGACGGCAGCCGGCACCAACAGCTTAACGTGCCTTGCGAAGCACGGAACCGCTCGGAAAAATGCCACTAGCGTTATGCATAGACGGCGACCCATCCATGCACTGAACGCGCCCTGTGTTGCTTAACCTTCGTGATCGTTTAAGATCACTCAGGCAGCCGGGGCTACGAGCGATTCATTAATATAATAGTTTATTGTAATTAAAGTCTGTATGGTTTATACGAAGCCAGTGCGCTGGCGCCGGTACTACAGACAAGTCACCGCTGGCTTGGCTCGTGTTGTTTAGATAATAATAACAATAATAATGTATTAATAGGCTGTTTGCTGGTAATCAATGTCTTTATTTATACGAACAGCTCCCACGCATTTACAGAAACCAGTCGCAATCCCGGGAAAAACCCACAGATCCATATTTGATGCCAGACGACAGATGTCACAAATTAACTTATACAACAAATAACTTCCACACAATACAATATAACTTGACCTGGTACCAAACTATTGCTATAGTAACCAGGTAAGGACATCACAAACATGGAAATACACCCAGACTGAGGCCATTTGTACAAATGTACGGTGGCCCAAAGTGGGACTCGAACCCACGATCTGGTAGCTAAGCGCCTAAATGACCTACGAGGCAGTCAAGCCAGATGAAGCCCGGCAGCCTGCATCTTTCTTGTGGTGTGGACGTGTACGTGCACGTCTACACGTCGCACCTTGATTTCCTTAACGTCACTAAACAAAAATCATCAAAATGGAGGTAAGTACCGCCATCTAACCTACAATCTCGGGCCTATGTTTGCTGAAGACACTGGTTTGAATAGTTCACTAAAAACCCCCTAGATGGCATTGTGCCGTTAGGTACTTTCTCGCGGAACGCATGAGTTTTAACTGAAGAATGACACCTTCGCTGAAAATGTGTGTATTTCGTTTAGTGACGTTAAGGAAATTAAGGTGCGACGTGTCCGCAACGCTGGCGCAGGTGTTGAGGGGTTAATGTGCGGAGGGCACTGGCTTGAAAAATAGACGGGCCAGCGCTGGCTTAGCATGAAAAACTGTTTATACAAATACCAAGACAGTGCTGGCTGCCAGTGATACTGGCAGCCAGCGATGGCTTCGTATTTTAAACAAGGCATGCACCCAGTGTGCTTGCTAACCGAGAATACCACTGACTCGACCACCGCGCGGTCGCGAACAAGCTTTGGGTGCCTCATGCGGATTACATAGTGTTTGAACTATACCGTACAACTATAGCCATTAAATTATTACTATAATTCTTTCTGAACACGAAAATAACATTCTCTTAAATTATTGCTAACTATTTATTATTTACCCTGTAGAGGAACGCCTTGGTATTTGAATTATTTTAGATACTTAGACCACTGCAGGTTTTCCTCATAGAAAAACGCTTAACTACAGTCTTGCGGTGTTATCTACAATAACATGATTCCTGACAAACGTCCCCCAAAGCATCAGGAAGCCTTCGGAGTAACAGGAAAGACTAATTCAAGAGGCACTTGAGGAATGTTAAAAGGAATTGTGGTTTTATGATTTAACATCGAATGTTCAGAAAACTGTCCGATTATGTACAAACACATATTTGATTTCATTCAGAGTCGGTCTGGGCGAAGACCAATAATCCTTGGAAATACTATCCAAGCCAAGAAATTGACAATAGGGGTATTGGAAATGATAAAATGGAAATGGATTGGGAAATAGCAATTTCTTGAATTAATGAGATGACTGAATTAGCTAAGACGAACCAACAACTTAAGGGGGTCCAGGAAGTAAATAAATAAATAAAGTAACACTAGCGCAACCGAAGAAAAAAAAAATCCTTTTTTACAGATAAAATTTGCAATAAGTGTCAGTACAATCTCTTAATCATGTTAACAATAATTTTTAGGACCCACGACAGAGAGCCTAGGATCACGAACCCGGGACTAGACAGCATTTATGCAAAAAACGGCCATTTCTGGCGTTCATGCTATCTAGTCCCAGGTTTTTTGCCTTAGGTTCAGGGCCATGGGTCCTAAAAATCACTATTAACATGGCTGAGAGATTGTCTTGACACTTTTTGCAAATTTGATCTGTAAAAAAAGATATGATTTTTTTTGTCGGTGGCGCCAAAAAAATCATATCTTCCCTGGACCCCCTTAATAGACATTATTTATTCCAAAAACGATTTCTATCGCCGGTGTGTCTATATGCAGACCAAAGCTGATTGTAATGTTTACATACATAATGTATGATACATTAATTCATAAGCCCTCATATATCAAGATGGTACATTTCTGAAATGAGGAGGAAGTCCATTGTAAATAAAAAAATGAAAACTGTGATTTCAACTACACTTTATTTCAGCAAAATCATATAAAATAGTACAAAAATCGTATAAAATTGTCATAGCATGCGCTTCTTTCGAGGATATTCAATAATAAAACAGAACCATGACGTCGTTTGGATTAGTCGCACACACTCCATAATTTTAAATTATGACAATGATTCTATATACTTATCTACCTACTTCATATTTACAGAATATCATACATAAATTCAAATTTAAAACGCCTATCCCATTAATATTAACTTAATTTCGATACATAATAAGGAACCAGTATCCTCTTGCTGAGTTTTTTGACAACGTTGCCATACAATTGATTGTATGTGACCACTTTGGGCTTATAAAATACTAGAACATCATCATTATCACCCACCTGTCCAGTAACAGAAGTTACTGGTATGACTGGATTTATATTTACGCTAGCTAGAGTTGGTTCAACGCTGTACTCCATTGGCAACGAATTTATATAGTTTGATTGAGTTTGCATCAACTTCGGTTGACTTTGGACCAAATGTGTAGAGCTGTGGGTTACATACTTTGGTCCATTGACGCGTCTCATGGGTACGTTGTTACGGCAATTTAACCGTGGCTGAATTGCTGGATTAGTTATGGATTTTCCTAACGATAGCCTGAGCACATTATTAGAAACGGCTTGATATTGGTAATTTCTCGTCAGAATATGCTCGATAGCATTTTTCGTTGCGTCCATTATTAGTTTTTTGTTATCGTTCTTTAACATCTCTTTGGCTTGAAGTATTTTCGATGAATCAATCTTTCGCCTTTCACCGGTTTCCCTTTCTAGTAAGAAATTTAGTATGTTCAGCAGTTTAGTTTTGCAGTTTTCTCTGTTCCCGTTCGATTCTGGACATCCGGTGTAGAGAGCTTGTAGGGAAAGCGGCATCTCATTTGGCTGTTGGGTTTGAACAAATGTTGGTTGAGTTGGCGGGAATATTTGAGGTACTCTCGGTGGTGTTTGTGTTTTGATTATCTGAAACAATAAAAATTGTCTATGTAATAATATTTAAGGGCAATGACCGATCAGAAACTCAAAGGGAACACAACAGAATGTATCACAATGGAAAATAATTAACACATTATTCACAAACTAATCTTGAGAATCGATTAGTTTATTTATTACGAGCTTATTAACCACTGGTGCTGTTTTTTTTCCTATTTACGGTTAAATCAAATGGTCGCAGTAATTAGAAAATCTAAACAATAATTAATTACCTACCTACTAGTGGCGAAGGGTGGAATTATGATGAAGGGAAGCCGGTCAAAAAAAAGACTCATCGAGTGGATGCAAGCGCCAATTCTACGGATTCTTGACGTCTTCTTCAGAAGATAAGGAGCCACTTTCACGCCAAAATAAAGAAAACACGCGCAAAACGATCGTTAAAACGTATTTGAGTAAAAGTCTCGATTCTGCTACTTATCCGTGGAGTAACAAGCAGCTATAAAAGGGCTTTTCAGTCTGAATCTGTTTCGGGCTAAATTAGTTATTTATTAACATCCATAAAAGTCGAGCTGCTCCAATCTGAGTTAAGAGTCGGAAAATAATAAACACGAACAAAACCTTTTGTTCAATTTACAACTGCTCGTCATCCATGAATATTTGTCGTTAAAAGATGTATGGAAGTGTTAAAGAAAACCACAATTCCTCTTGCAATAATAGTCATGTTTTTAACAGCACGGCCTAACTGAATGACATGATTTTTCTTTTAAAAACTAAGATTGGAAAACAAGGATTGACCTTGAAATAGTCAGTTGAACAGCACTCTATGTGAATAAATGCCATATTAATTAAGAAAACTAACCGCAATGAACAAATTTAATATGAGGGACAAGCGGAATTATTCACAGCACGTAGGTACTGTGAATAATTCCGAATTGATTCCTGACAAACCAATATACACTTCTATAAAAACAGTCTAATTTGCGATTAATTTTGTTATTGAAACGCTGAAATTTAATTTTGCAACCTTATAACGTCCACCACGCCCTAGTGATAAAACCGATCGCGCCCGCTTCGCTTTCTCATATGGCAATAAAAAGAGAAAGAAACGTAAGCCGGGACAGCGCAGCCTACCTCGGCCACTTCCGGGCGCGATGAAGGCGAGCGAGACCGAGCATTATTTGTGGGAGTGCGAGCGAGACAGAGCGTCATTGTATAAAGCGATTAGGGACTTGTTAGCATTCCGGATTGTTTCGATATGTATGGAGAATTCGTAGCAAATTTGGTTTTCGCGGGGGTTAGATTTCTAAAAGGGAAGCCGGTGGGAAGCGACTTATCCGGGTCCATACCCTTCGCCACTACTACCTACATATTAAAACGAAATAATAGTAGTTTATGTGACTGTCACATAATGAGGGTTATTAAAACACGAGCGAGATTTTAAAAAACGAGCCTTGGCGAGTGTTTTAATAGCATTCGGTTATGTGCAGTCTCATACACTACTTTATCTACACTCATGTCTTAATCTTCAAACTAAGGAATCAAAGGAATACACGTTTGACAAGCTTTGTACTATACAAAAATCTACGGTTATTTTTGAAACAAAATGGCGCAATTTCGACAAAAGTATCTTGACATTCAATCGTCTGCACTCAAGGTATTTTTAGTTGCACTTTTGGTACCACGAAAATGAAATTAGGTTTTTTATAGTCAACTTTTGACATTAAAAAAAAAACTTAAGTTTTGTTCCGTGATCACAGCAACACTTAAAAAAAAATAACTGTAACATAAAGTGAAAAATCTGACCTTTAATGTAACTTTATATTACACTTTTTTTTTTATTTTCTTTAAAGTTATGTTATGTTTAAAGCCTGTCAATATGTGTTTACCTTTGAATTCTTAATTTGAAGATTATGATATGAGTGTAGATAAAATTGGTTTATGTGTCACACATACATTATATTAGTGCAACCTCCTGAACTAGGTAGGAAACTCGACAGCAGGTCAAACTTTATACTTTTGTTGCATAGTCCTCCGTAACGTTACTAGGAAGAGTGCACGTAGGTAAAGGTTGATGTGCTGTCGAGCGTTCGTCGGTAAGCAACGGGCTCACCTTTACATATATCTATAATCTATATCTATCTATCTGTCTATCTAATACCTTTCTTTCTTTCTTTCAATTATTGTAAGATAGCATTTCAAGCTTCTCAGCATTTCAAAAAAACACGATTGACAAAAACAACATCATCATCCAGGTACTATGTATATATATACCTATATATAGTACCTGGATGATGATGTTTTTTTTGTCAATCGTGTTTTTTTGAAATTATACTTAGATACGCTGAGAAAAAGGGGGAAAAAAGTAATCGGATACTGAACACGAACCGGGGTCTTCTGGGTTCGGGACCGCCCACCTTCCCAGCTCGTACAACTACAACTTCGTAGACGCTGGCGAAATTTAGGCTTCGTATTCTAATGATATTGTAGCAGTTTTTCATTGCCTGAAAACACGGATAAAAAGACGTTTTCTAAAAATGAAACCTAGCTAGATCGATTTATCGCCCCCGAAACCCTCTGCGTGCTAACTAGCCACCATTTATGTAAGTACGTGTAGTTATGTATAGTATTCAAGTATGATATAATATTTAAGCTTATTATTATTATTATTACATATATGTATGTCTATTAATATTCGTATTTGCACCGACTACCCGCGTCTATTTCTCCTTCGGCAAATTCTCTGATATGAGGTTGCCTGGAAGAAATTGCTATTAGCAATAAGGCCGCCAATTGTATCTTTTAATCGGTATACAATAAAGAATATTCTTATCTTATCTAAATTTCATGAAAATCGTTGGATTATCTATATTAATACCTTTTAATGAGCAATTCTTGTATATATATAATCTTAATCTCGGAAACGGCTCCATCGAATCTCGTGAAATTTTGTATTCAGAGGGTTTTGAGGGTGATAAATAGATATGTAAACAAACATGTAAACATCCCAGGTCTTGGATGGTTACATGTTTGTGATGTCGTTGTTTCTGGTTCCCACAACACAGGGTATCCTAGTGTGGGGCCAGACGCAATGCTATGTGCCTGTATGTAAATGTTTATGTTATGTTTCATCTTTAGAAAATTAAAAATCATTAGAATACGAAGGTAAATTTCGCCACCATCTACAAGGTTCTCATAGATCAGGTGGAAAATCGGGCAGTCCGCAGTCCCGAAAGTAGAAGGCCCAGGTTCAAGCCTGTCTTCAGTCCGGTCATTTTTCCTTTTTTTTCTTCGTATCTAAATAGAATAGAAATCTAAAAAAAAAAACAAACCGAGCAAAGTTCGGTCATCGAGGTATTAAATATTAAAATTTTAGAAATTGTCGTTTTATCCGTGTTTTAGGCAATGAAAAACTGCTAAAACAGCATTAGAATACAAAAGTAAACGCCACCGACTACAAGGCTCAGGTGGGAAGTCGAGAAAACAAGAAGATGCCGGTTCGAGCCTGTCTCCAGTCCGACTATTTTTTTCCTTTTTTTAGGGTTCCGTAGTCGGAGCCCTTATAGTTTCGCCATGTCCGTCTGTCTGTCGGTATGTCTGTCTGTCCGTCCGTCCGCCTGCGGCCTAGCGCAAAGACCGGTGGTACTAGAAAGCTGTAATTTGGTACATGTGTACATATACACCACGCGCTAACGGTGAAGGAGAACATCGTGAGGAAACCCGCGCCAGCTTGGTTGGCTCCGCACGTATTGAGTTGTCTTTCCCGTGGGCTAGGCCGACTAAGCTGCCTGGATGGTATAGTTGCTGGACAAGCCTACTACATCTAAAATACAATGTACCAGGCTCTGCAGCGTCCGAGTGGTCCCTTAACCCATCTAGTGTGAGTGAAGGTGCCACTGGACGCTGTATAAATCATCTCACTACGTCGATGCAAAGGCCTAAATTTAGTTTACATGTTTATCACGCCGACAAAGTTAAAGAATAAAATGTTGGAATTTTTTTTTACTGTACTAACGTGAAACGTGGGGATGATTTTTTTCTCGTTTACCCCATCATCATGTATCGTTGGATTGGTCGTTACAAAATATTGTAGGTGTACGAAAAAATATTAAGCTTTAAAGCGCCAATTTTTGTCCGAGTAGCCCCCCCCCCTCTCCTGGCTAAACGACTGAGTGTAGAAACGTAAAAAAATTCAGGATAGTAGCACATATAATGAACATAAAAGGAAAAGTATCACGGCTAAGTAGACTTTGCTAGTTAACAAGTAATAGGCAACCAACTAATAAAAGTAAAATTTCGTACAAAATCTATTGAAAATGACTTCGATGAAGTTATTAGTTCTGTAAAGCAGGTAAAAATACCCTTCTTCTACGGAACCCTACATTGCGCGTGGCCCGACACGCACTTGGCCAGTTTCCCCCTTTTTTCATCGTATCTAAATACATAATAATATAATTTCCAAACAACACGATTAACAAAAAAAAAATACCGAGCAAAGATCTATGGATCTGACTATGGGCCTCATAAAAAGGCTCAAGGTCGGCATGTTAGGAGTTCCACTGCGTGATCGAATCAGGAATGAGGAGATCCGCAGAAGAACCCGAGTTACTGATATATGTCAGTACAGTGGGCGGGGCACATAGCTCGGAGAACTGATGGCCGTTGGGGCGAAAAAGTCCTGACCTGGCGACCGCGGACCGGTCGACGCAGCGTGGGAAGACCCCCCACCAGATGGTCTGACGACCTGGTTGCGGTGGCGGGCAGTCGCTGGATGCGGGCGGTACAAGACCGGGAAGCTTGGAAAACCATAACGGAGCCCTATGTCCTGCAGTGGGCGTCAAATGGTTGATGATGATGAGCAAAGATCGGTCATCCAGGTACTACAAAATAAATATACGAAATGTACAGAGGAGAGCAGTCATCCTTTATATTTATTTTAGTTGAATTGTCGCCCGTAACAGAACTGACTAAGGTACACGGCCGAATGAGCCCGCCAATTGTATCTTTTCTTTTGTCATTGCTGTTTCTGTAACTGTTTTTCCGGTGTACAATAAAGAATATTCTTATCTTATCTTATCTTATCTTACACGTATATAAAGGTTGATTTCTTAGGTAAAAACTTTTTGTTCCTAGTTAATAACTACGTCGCCACTACTTACATGGAAATTAAATAAGATTCCAATTAAAAACACAACACTTTTGACACACATTTTTGCCGCAACCCCACATAGGGACTGGCACGGATATTACTAAATGCAACCGTTGTGAAAATGCGATCTCTATGCTTACCTACGTGATTATTTCGAACATGCGTAAAATACTTTGTAGTCACGTTATTCAATGCTTATCGTTGAGACAATCGTTATCTCAAATAACCGAGTCGGAAAATCGTTTAGCAATTCCTACAGGAGAAGATAACAGAATAGACCCCTTTCTTAAGCGGCAAAGGAAATGCGTGTCTGAAAAATTGACATAGGGCCGGTTTCTGAATTGAGAATTTCACTAAGTAAATAATTAAGTAACGTTCGTCTTAAGTCACGCTCTTTTCTGAGAAATTCCATGAGACAGCACTACAGTTAACTATTTACTTAGCGAAATTCTCAATTCAGAAACTGGCCCATAATTTTGTTTGAGACCGAGAAGTGTTTTGTTAACGCCGTTAAATATCTTTTCCGAACTGAGGTTTATGTACCTGCATTCCGATATTTTATTGTATAGGGTTATTCTGTAGACTGTACCTGAGGATACTATGGTTTTAATTTCAACTCGATACCTACACGCGTTCCCGAGATAAAAGGTCTTGACAGACAGACAGACGGATGGACAACAAAGTGATCCTATAAGGGTTCCGTTTTTTCCTTTTGAGGTACGGAATCCTAAAAACAATGTCCCAGGCACTGCAGTGTCCGTGTGGTCCCTTTACTATGAGTGAAGGTGCTACTGGACGCTGTATAAATCATCTCACTACATACGTAGATGCAAGGCCAATGTTTTTTTTACATCATCATCAGCCATTTGACGCCCACTGCAGGACATAGGCCTCCGTCGTAGCTTTCATAACCATGAAGGGTTTTGCCGTTATCGCCACACTTGGCAGGCGGGTTGACGATCGCAGTATGCTGTTGGAATCTCAGGAAGACGCTGCTGCCCGTCTCCTGGTAATTGATTTTCTTAGTCGCCTTCTACGACATCCACGGAAGGAAATGGAGTGACACTATTCTTAATCTGGCGCCACACGGAAAATAAAACGGTAAAACTGTTTTTTACATGTACTTGATTAATTATCAATCAATCAGCCCGTATTCGCCCACTGCTGGACATAGGCCTCCCTTCTTTCTGTCCGTGGCTGTTTTTCTGATCCTTCTCTGGCGATTTGCCTCAGAAAGTTTCGTCGGTCAAGCGAGCTAGTGGGCGCAATACGTTGCGTTTGCAAGTTCGTGGTCTCTACTCGAGCGCCATTCATTGTTCATCGACTATATTTCTTCGGCAGATGTCTTCAACTTGCTAATCTTATAGGCTACATATTATGTTAATAAGAGGCAGAGAAGAGGCGAAGAAGCATGAACAGGCCTTAAATTACGACCAGCAGGGGCCTGCCGCCAAGTTTGCGGACGGGGCGTCTTCTCTCGAATTACTGTTTAGTCACGAGCGTAAGTGCCTAAAAAATCATAGATCTGCCATAGATGAAAAGGCCATGGATGATGTCAATATGTAGGTATGTAATAATACCCTGGAGATAAGCCAACTACTTTATCGGGACGTTTTCCGAGAATTACCTAAAAATGATCGATCTCTTGCAAAATCTCGCACGCAATTTCTCTAGTTATGACATTTTTTAACTATAAATGCTTCGAAATGGGGGTTGTAGGCCACATTCTTTGTTATTTTATTGGAATTCAAAGTGGTCGTTAAAGAAAAGAAAAATCAAAATGAAATACTTCGCTATTTTCGCTGTGCTCGCTAACGTGGCTATCTCACAGGTAAGGTTTTTTTTCTAACTCGGCTGCACGTTCACTCTTTTCCTGGACAGAGAATGGGGTGACTTTTGTCCCAAACGGGGTAAGGTTTCGAACGTTTGAAGGGCCTTCAACTCGACGTGCCTCGAACGTAACCTTGAAGTATTCAAGTCCAGTTAAGTTCTTCTTCAGTCACCTTTCAATCCTAAGTTCTTCTTTAGTCACCTTTCACTCAGTCAATCAATCAGCCCGTACTCGTCCACTGCACGCCACTTCCTTCTGTTCTCGGCCACCCTCGTCCAACCACTGCCAGCGATCTGCTTCAGATCGTCGGTCCAGCCAGCTAGACTAACTGGATAGAGGCAACTTCGAGGAAGAGGCCGATGGTCTGCGCCAGGTTTTATCCGCGGCTATTCCTCAGAGTCTAAAGACAAGGTTCTTCGACCAGCTCGTCCTGCGAGTTATAAACTCTTTCACACAGCTCGGTGAAAATACTGTAACAATAATTGATCACGTGCGAGTCGTATTCCGCAAAGGAGATACACATACCTTGGACGTTACGTAACTTCTCGCCTGTTTGGTCTCGTAGATAGATAGATAGAATATTCTTTATTGTATGTACACCAGGAATTACATATGAGAATTTAACAATTATATAGTACAGTACAATTGGCGGCCTTACTACTAAAAGTAATTTCTTCCAGACAACCATTCGTACGATTTAACCTAGGTAATCCGAATTGTCAAATGCATACATATATTTTAACACTTTGGAAACTGGACAGGTACGTTAGGAGGGCAAGTCTTGGTCTTAGACCAGACCAAGGCACGTGGTAGGTATTGTAATCCAGCTGTTCAGCCGAAGGCGTCCGGGAACCCTTAAACGTATCAAAGGGTAAGCTCTCTGATTCTCGCAAACTAACAATAATTATAACACACTTAATAATGTGTTTACTTGTTTATTCTGTGTCTCTGTGGCAGTGTTGTTTCTTATTTCGTCAGTAAATCGGCGCGCTTGGCGGAAATCGAACGCACCAGCCAGATATGATTCGTGTATTACCATTCATTACATGATTATCATCCTCATCCAAGTGGCAGCAAGGCGCTGGATGCAGGCCGCTGTCAACCGGTCTTTTTGGAAATCCATAGAGGAGGCCTATGTCCAGCAGTGGACTTCTTGTGGCTGAATGATGATGATGATGACATGCTTTCATGTATTGTATGATAACAGCTGTTAGTTGCTTTTTTGGCTCATCCCAGTGATTCGTAGGCAGCGATAGTTAAAAACGTAGATGTCTAACTATCGCTAAAAAATGGCCCCACGTTCAATTGTGGAAAAGTGGGCGGGCCTTGTCAATTGTGTTACCAATCTAAATATCTGTGTTAAATATCTATGCACCTGCCACCGTGAGACCGCCACCTTGCGAGGTATCTAAATATTTCGACCGTTCGACGGGTTATACGTTATGAAGTCAATGATTTAACGTTTTTGTATAAAACCAATCATATGTCACACTATCGCCCAATCAACGTTCACGTCGTCACGCATGGCGCACAGAATGAACCGATCACAGAGTGACAATACAGCACATCTTGCGTTCATTTCATTGGTAAAGACTAATCGAGAGGACAGGGGCCGGTTTTTGAGAGTGAATTTTGTATTTTTATGGTTTTTTTATTCGTAGTTCTTAGGCTCATCCGGAACAACAACGACAGAATTGCACTTTAGAAATCGGCCAAGCGCGAGTACTCGCGCACGAAGAGTTCCGTACCATTATCTATATAACATTAGACACAAAGGTCGAGAAAAAAACCGGCAAAAAAACACGTTTGTTGCATGGGGCCCCCCTTAAATATTTATTTTTATTTTTATTCATTAGGTATTTGTATATATGTAGAACTAAACATTCTGTGAGTATTTCCAGCGTCTACCTGTTGCTGTTATTAATATCGACCAAAAAACTCCAAACATATAAAATATTAAATATTTCTTTTATTCTGTTTTTAGCATTTGGTGTTATAGCGGCAACAGAAATACATCATCTGTGAAAATTTCGACTGCCTATCTATCACGGTTCATGAGATACAGCCTGGTGACAGACATAAGGGAAATGGACAGACAGACAGACGAACAGTGAAGTCTTAGTAATAGGGTCCCGTTTGGGACCCTTCGGGTACCTACCCTAAAAATGGGCTAGCTATGTTCCGCGTTAGACACGAGGAAACGACACAATTGAATTTATATTAATTTCAGTCAAATGGCACTGCATTATAAACTGTTTCATTCTAGTTTCTGTAAAACCTTCGTCAAAACGTTCTCCTGGTAAATTTACAAAAAAATAATTCAATTCAATTCAGTTCAAATTTATTTCATCACAGAAACAATTACAGCTGAGAGATATTAATATATTATTGTTATTGCGAATAAGCGTTTTGTATTCTCTCTTTTTTTATTTTAATACACTGAACAACTCACAGCTGCTAACGTTAGATTATTTGTTTATTCTGTGTCTCTGTGTTATTACATTATTAATTCAGAGATTATTACCCTTTGGGTACGGAACCCTAAAAAGGGGCTTTAATTTAGCATACTGTTGGTACTGGTTTGTGCTATGGATAGCATAACACCAGCACAACTGATTTTCAAAGGGGAGGATATTATTGTGTAATTTATTTTATTTTTCAGGCCGTATGTTTGACGTGCCTGACCTAACCCAACCTGTTCTCTCCAGATCACAGCGCAGGTCATCCGCTCTTCCTCTCCTTGCGGGTGCAGCGGGCCTACCCTGGTGCCAAACCTGGTGGCTGGGTCGCTGGGTCCGGTGCTGGCGCCACCCTGCGCCGCCCCCGCCCCCGTGTACGCGCCCCAGGTGTACGCCGCGCCACAGCAGGTGTGTACTAGTTTTATTTCCGTTGTCGGGTTATAATTTATTCTTCTATGTAGGTATTTTTTGGCGTCGATGACCCTTTAAATTATGATAATTTTGGTATATTTTTTATTATGCGATAAATTCATATTTGAGCTAAACCGAGCTAAAAATCCCCTACGCACACCTGAATTAGGGATGATTTTCGTTTACCTTATAGTGTGGGGTATCGCTTTGTCGGGAGTCTATGTCATTTAAGTAGGTATATTAATTAAAAAAATATAATAATAAAAAAAAGAAAACAAAAGTAACGACGTGACACTCTTGCTATAAATGGCAGCTGACTCAGCAGTACGCTGGTGGGCAAGCCTTTAGCGCAGATTTTCAGTACAAAAGTAAAACCTTCCTTCCAGGTCTTTGCTCCCCAGCCAGTCTACTCAGTCCAGGGCAGCGACGTGGCTGGCAGCCTGGCCGACACACTGTCTCTGCTGACGGTGAGCTCACTGCTCGCTGAGAAGCTTCCATTGGGCTGCCCACCAGTGGCGGTGCCCAGTGTGGGCGGCTGCGGATGCGGCTACCAGCTCGGGGGCTACTATTTGTAGTTACAAATATTTGTGTTTTACTATAATTTGTAATCACAAATATTTGTGTTTTATTATTTTTAGTCACAAATATTTGTGTTTTACTATTTGTAATTAGCGAGTGGCGAGTGTTGTGAGATGAGTTGTTAATAAATGTTGTTTAAGGTTTTTGTTGTTTTGCGTGCAATTTTAAGCGAATTCAAAAAAGACTGTTGTTTTTAGTGCTTCTATAATACATTTTTATGCACACAATGTTCAGCGATCATTGCCGCGTGCTTGGATCTCATAAACTTTTTTGTTGGAAAGGGGTTACTTCAGAGATGGTTTCATATAAATTTGGGCAAGATCTGCTGACGGGATCCGTGAGGACACCATCAATTTTTTCAATAATCCAAAGCATCTTCAAGGCATAATGAACACAACCTTACCGCGACATAATTGCCGTCAGGGTTTTTGTGTCTCTTCCTGCAAAATTCACACTCAAAATTTTGTTAAATAAAAAATTAAACACTACTGTAGAAGTATAATTTGGAGTCGGTGCGCAAAATATAGTGGTGGTCAAGAAACTGGGCACCGACTACAAATTATACTTCTACAATACCTACATGTATTTCTAATTTAATTGTATTCCTTTAAATTATTTCTAACTTTTTATTGATGTAGTGTTTTGAAGTTGGTTTTAATTTTTTATTGAAAGTTTTTATTTTTCAATTTAAAGTGGGGGAGCAGGATAAAAAAATCAAGTCCCGTATAAGCATAATTTACCTTACTTAATTCTTTGCTTGAAAATTTGAATTCTCAATTTCCATCTCCGAAAGTTTTCACCAGACCATCACCAAATTACCCTGAGGCTTCAGGGTACAAATTACCAAATTACAGAAATGCGTATTACTAAAGGTAGGCCTTATTTACTGCAGTCCATTAAAGAGTTCCGTTCTCCATCTCCGAAAGCCATCATCAAATCTTCACTAAAACGGAACCAATGGGACGTTATATCTACTCGTATTCGATCAAAAAGAGAATTGTCAAATTCGGTTTAGATTTGACAAATGTATGAAGGAAAAAAAAACCTCCTTTTTTGATGTCGGTTAAAATCGGCTCCAGTCCTTTCGATTAGTCTTTACCAACGAAAAGAGCGCAAGATGTGATGCAGAGTAAATTACTCGATGATTGGTTCATTTTGTGCGCCATGCATGACGACGTCAACGTTGATTGGACAATAGTAAGTGACAGCGTAGCTGATGATTGTGTTTATACAAAAACGTCAAACTATTGACTTCACTGATGTATATATAACCCGTCGAAATATCTGGGTACCTTGCAAGAGAGCGGTGTGACGGTGGCAGGTGCATAAATATTTTGCCGGACTCCGATTGGAAACACAATTGGAAAGCCCCGCCCGCTTTCCCACAATTGAATGTGGGGTCATTTTTTAGCGTTAGATAGACATCTACGTTTTTAACTATCACTAGTAGTGACATTGCTGAAAGCTCAAAAACGCGAAATAGGTCTGTTGCTCTTGACGCATATTGTCAAAGGAGGGGATCCTTTGACAGTATGGTCACTGCTTAGGTTTTCACGATGCGTTTGAATTACTATGGTCTACAATAATAGAAATATTGATAATCCGCCTCTGGGCACGACATTCTTGGATTGTCGGTCAGTGCGATTGAGTTACGATTCTAATAAAATATTCGTTTCATTACGCATTTTACAGTGAAATTCTATTCGTTCATCCTATACCTTCTATCTTTTTGTCTAACAATTCTGTGATCTACTTGTAAGCGCAATTTATATGATCGCATGGGGTCTAATATATAATAATACATTCCAATCAACACAATCACTTGTCCTGGTCCCAAACCATGATATTTTTTTACTTTATTGTATGTATGTTATTGCATTTGATTTAATTCTTAAAAAGTAAAAAGTACCCAAAACCGGCGTGCGTGCATGCAACGACTAATGAATGTTGAGGAAGCGAAAGTGATCTGTCAGGATCGTAGCAAGTGGCAGTCCCTGGTCTCTGCCTACCCCTCTGGGATGCAGGCGTGAGTTTATGTTATGTTATGTTATGTTATGTTATGCACCACGGCACGCACTCCGTAGTACAATTATGGGTTACCGTAGTCACTGACTGAAAATCAGCGCTGAGGGATCACTTCCTCAGCACAAATCTGAGTCAGCTGCCTTTTGTGGGAACTTAGATACACCACAGGCTACATCTATGGTCCTGTTTTATTTATTCGTTTGGTTGTTGTGTATTTAGTTTTCTTTCTGTTGTTGTGCATATTATGTTACTTATCTGCTTATTTTGTTTCTTTGATGTATCTTGTTGGTATAATAAATGTCTTTCTTTTTCTTCTTCTTCTCAAACTAGGATACCCCGTGCTATGGTAACCAGGCCAGGACCTCACAAACATGGAAACACACCCAGACTAAGGCGATTTGTACAAATGTAATCAGGGTAATCAGACGTGATACCGTTAGACAAACGAGGCAGTATACATCTACTACACAACAATGGGTAAAGATAAAGATAAAGAAGAAAAAAAACGCGATTCTTGAATGTTGTGGTGGGCCTGACTGATTACACTAATTATATTTGCATGGCCTTGTCTAAGCTGGACCCATTAACCGAGCGTTAACGGGGGTGAACGCGGGCAACACAAAAGTTCACTGTTCTCAGCAAAAAATCAGAAAATTCCCAAGCGACTTAAAAACGGCAAAAGGCTGGTGTGCTAGCGAAGCTTCATTTAAATCGCACGCGAGTAGTGAATTTAGTAAAGGACCGTGCAGGAAGTGTGATAAGAAGCACAATCCACTAACTAATTGTGATTGTGGTGATGCTTTGAGCCAAGTAAACTACCCCGCAGTGGTACTTCTCGCGACTGAAATAGTACATTACTTCAGAGGGAAGAAAGTGACAGTTCCATACCGAGATTATGGCATTTGCGCCACGAGCTTGCGAGGGGCGCAAACCATTTGAGGTATGGAACTGTACTTTATCCTGAGGTATGTATAGTGCTTTTTATTACACCTACGAGGAAAATTATATGCTAAATCAATCGGAGTTTTTGCGAAAATGCGCGGGCTTTTCCTTTTTTTATTCGCCCGTTTCTGGAGTAGGCTAAGATCATAAGGTCATGCAGCCACTTCTTCCGTGATTCCGCGCGTTTTATATACAAAAATAATTTCGTTTTTAATTTTCTGTATGCACCAAGGAGGTTGGTAACTGGTAAAAAAAAAACTGTATGTGGCCAGTAACAATTTATTTGAAATTTAATTAGTAGACAGTTAAAGTCTCTTTGCAGTATGACTGCTGACAAATAAAAAAAAAACCGGGTATGTAATGGAATTTTCACACCTCCTGCTCGACAATGCCTTATTACGTACCGTCAAATATCATCGTAAAGCATGGCCTTGTCTCTCGAGGGCAATAATAATGAAGAATTTCCCTAGGGAATAAAGTGATTTGAATTTAGAATGTCAAAATTCGCATGAAAACTATGGAGAAGCCCCGCATTGCAATTCGAAATTCGAATTGTTGTTCGAAACTCACCTCTTTTTTTTCTTTTTTTTCTGAAATACTGTGTCCTGTGACCGCGCGAAACACCAACAAAAAAAAGAAAAAAAGGCGCGAATTGCAAATACGAATTTAAAAGTTATATTCAATAATACATGGTTTTATTCCCTTAGTACATAATCTACTATTCATACATACTTCCCACCCTTGGGTCGGAAGGATTTTCATACAAACTTCCATACCTTGGGATGAAAGGATTTGAAGGGCGGGATAAAGGCGTTTCTTCCCTCTAATTGGTATAATTAGTATGTATTTTCAGAGCAGGTGTGATAAAAAGGAGTTTAATCCTTTGATTCCCATCAGTGGTGACCACCACTACATCGATAAATAATCTCGTACACTCAGTCATTATCAACCCATTATGTCCCCACCAAGGGGCACGGGTCTCTTCCCTGAGGAAGGTATAGGCCATACTCCACCACGGGGGCCAAGTCCGGATTGGTGGAGGCTTGTAGAAACGTGCCTTGCGAAGCACGGAACCGCTCGGAAAAATGCCACTAGCGTTTAGGCATAGACGGCAACCCATCCATGCACTGAACGCGCCCTGTGTTGCTTAACCTTCGGGATCGTTTAAGATCACTCAGGCAGCCGGGGCAACGAGCGATTTACTGTAGATTTACAGCGTGTTAGTGTACGAGAAACTGGGGGTTAGTCAATTACTAAAGTAGTCAATTACTCACACATACACTGTAAAGACAGTAAGCGATGTGTGAACGATCTGTGACTATGTTCACGTTACCGCCAAAAAGATCTGTGCGGACTATAGTACTAATCTAGAACTGACCAATGAACGACATGATAAGTACCGGAGAGCTATATTCATAGTCTCTTGCACTAATGCTGTGCCTCGGTACCTGTGTGGCTGTCAAATCCGTACGCTACTCGTTATTTGACGTTACATTGAGCCATGTAGGTAACTGCATGACAACTGTCATGTTGGTATCTTTGAATAACCGTAGCTAATGGAGTTATGACTGGTCATTGATCGTTGCGCCGAACAAGTGAAAAGTGAATAAAATGAATCCCTCTTCGCTCGGATTACGATGGCGTGTTCTGGAAATACAGGACAGGGAGCAGCGTCGCCTACAAGGGCTCCGAAACAGAAGACGGTTTCGCGCTTCTATTTCGTTTTCGGCAATCCCGAAGCGGTGGTAGCCTAGTGGGTAGAACATTGGACTCGGAAGCGGGAGACCCAGGTTCGATTCCCAGTGCGGGCCTGTACCTATGACTTTGTTTTCTAAGATATGTACATTTGTGAAGTTATAGTAGCAATACCACTCGCTAACGGTGAAGGAAAACATCGTGAGGAAACCTGAGTGTCTGAGCTATTTACATTATCTCAGCGCTTGAAATCGCCAATCCGCGGTGGGCACGCGTGGTGATTAAGCCCATACTCTCAAGCACGGGGCAAAGTTCGAATAAAAAAAAAAAGCCCATACTCTCTCTCTGAGAGAAAGCGTGTGCCCTACAGTGGGACGTATATAGGCTGCTTATGAATCCCGGACTCGTGTTAATTATACTTGCCGCCTTTCCAAAAATGGAGTGAGGGATTTGGCGGACGACTCATCTCATGGACACCGCAGGAGCGGACGCGGGATGGGATCCCCACTATAATGAAGGTATGTTACTTGTGTACATTCATGACTTCAATATGTGGAGGTGATGGTCTTTATAGACGCCTTATAATCCATTTGGGTTACCTTCTACTAACTTAATCTTTCTTCTACAGTTTTAGCTCACCTATGTGCGAAACTGTGTGTTTAAATGCAATAAAGGATTTTATTTGTGATAATAATAATACTCATCGCCCCGTCGTTTCTTGCAACAGGGTCAAATCAGACCCTAGTAGGGCAAAGTGCCCTTCACATACTCTCCCAAACCTCTGTCTCAAGGTCGTAGAATAAAGACATCACATACTTACGAGATTTCTGTGCAATTCAAACTACCTATGACATTTTTAAATGTAATTTGTGGACAGAAAAGTTAACAAATGTGTCTCTTATGTTATTTATTAGGTATTTACTGTGTTCAAGGCCACAGAAACAAGTGACTGTGGCACTGAACCACCCTTCAGTGTTTAAAAAATATTTAGTGGGCACTGGAGCGGGTTGAGTGCAACCTCATCAAATCGAGGTAATACAAGCTCAAACATAAGCGCAAAAAAGTTCTACATAATATGATAGCCTGAATTCGCTTGTAATTATTGTTTTCGATTATACAGTTTAAATTTCCTGGAATGCTGGGCTGTATTGATGGCACACATGTGGCCATCCTTCTTCCAGCACTCTATGAAGGGCCGTACTTTACAGAAAGGGGTACCACTCTCTAAATATTACGATAGTAAGTAGGTGCCTAATTGCTTATAGTAAACTTTGCATAATTATATGCAATCCACGCAATATTTTTCTGTTTTAGATTTGTGACTCAGATTTAAATGTACTTTGTGTGGATGCCAGCACACTTAGCCACCACTTAAATTTTCTGCACAGTGAAGAAGATTGCTGACGACAATTTTTTCATATCTGCTGACATTACAATAAACATCTATTTACATTGGCCTGTTTAGGATGCTGATGTGCGATACTAGAGTTCATGACCTACCTACCCAAAATCCCACCGCCACTGATAGAAAAATAAAATACAGTCAGAAAGACACTCCACACCACTGAGGGGACTCCGGAGCATGCCTCCCTCGTGGCGCACGCGAGGGCACGCAGCACCGTAGAACGCTGCATTGGCGTCTTTCAAACCACCCGAAATTAATGGTGTATATTATTGAAAATCTGCAGCGGTTGCAAGGCAATCCCGTTAAAAGTTCACACGCACTAGCAAATTTTTATTATTAAAAAAAATTGTCAGGAATTAATCAGATATGGCGGCCATATTGCTAACTGTGACTTTAACTATTATTAAAGGACATTCAACATTTCTGTCCAGCAGACACCATTTTTCACTGGTTATGCACCAGTGAAAAATGGTGCACGAACACAAGGTGTATTTGTATACTGTTGTATGGTTAGAGGCACACAATGAAATGTAAAGACGGTCTCAAGGCAAAAGCAACATTTATTTAGCTAATCCGAATTTAAAAACAAAACAAAACAATACTACATTGCTAAAATAAATGAACCAATCAACAAGCAGATTACAGCACACTGCCGCACGATCCGCCATTCTGGACATTGTTCCTGCCCCCAAAGTTGACTCCATTGGCGCCCAAGTTGGATCCACTCAGGCCAGCCAAGTTGGAGCCACCAACGCCATTGAAACCGTTCACGTTTAGGCTGCCTGCGAGCCCAGCGCCACAACCGCCAGATGTCAGACCAACGTTGGAGTTAGTGCTGTAAAGCACAGCGCCCTCACCTGCTGAGGAAACGGTCCCGTCAACGTTCACAGATCCCAAGAGAGGCATGTTTCCAGTGACAGCAACCGCCCCGTCAGCTACCAAGTTGTCAGCTGATACGGAGATCCCATTGGGAGTAAGGGAAGATCCACTGGAGATGGAGAGGCTGCCACCGTAGGACAGTTGGTCGAGCAGGGAAGGCGAGGTGTTGGCCAACAGGTTTGCGATAGTGTAGCCCGAGTTGCCGAGGCCGGAATTGCTAACGACTGTGTTGGATCCAAGGTTAGTGTTGCTAAGACCAAGGTTCGAGCTTCCTAGGTTGGAGTTGCTGAGGACGCTTGAGCTGCTAAGGCCGCTGGACACGCCAAGGTTGGACCCAGAGACGCCAAGGCCATTGCCGGAGAGTCCAGATTTCAGGAGGCTACCGCACACCTGGCCATACGCAGTCTGTAACAATAAAGAATATTTTTGAAAGGTGTAGAAAACAATACTTCGAATCCATCGACACACCCGCTGGCGAAATAAGTGACCACTAGGATAGTAAGCCCATGATTTATAAGGAAAATCTGAATGGTGTCTTTAGAGGCTCCATGAAAATGACTTTAATGTAAAACATCACGGGGAAACTGAGGATACCTCTGCGCTTTAAATCGCCAATCCACGGTGGATAAGCCCCTTTACATTTTCTGAGAAAATGCAAGATATGTCCTGCAGTGAGATGTTTGAAGGTTGCTTACGCTGTAAAATTGTAGATATCAGATTTCGTTTACCTTGAACAAAATAATTTGAGCGCAGAATAAGACGAACGATTTGGAAGACATTTTTGAAATATTCCTGTGTCTCGTTGCAGTGCAGACAAGCGATGACTTGAGAATGATTACTTTGATAAAGTGACAGTCTTTTATACCACCTTATCCCAAAAACTTAGGCCGAAAATTTGAGATTTCATCAACAATGTTGTAATCGTTACTCGCCACATTGTTTTATCGGGGCTTCGGATGAAGAAATGTTTGATCACGTAATTTACTGATCAGCGATTTACTAAATACGTGAGTGCCTAGCGTTTGATTTTGCCATCGACTAAGTACCTAACTATTGATTTGAAATGTGATATTTGGTAGTGTTGTATTCCCATAAACTTACGCAGTCTGAAGATTAACACAATATCCAGATTAACATAAACATAGATCCGTCCACTCCGAGATCCTGGACCGAAAATGGTGTTGGACAGGCCATCGGAACAAAATATATCTGACCAGACAAGCCCTGATGTAAAAGACCTCTGAAGCCCGCTTGGACAATATGGGGGCCAGACGTGTTTTATGCAATGATGTAATTGCCCGGGACTTAATGGTGAAGAATATGGAGGAATTTGTGGTCTGTATGATTGGCTGCACAGAAAACGGGCTGCACCAGCACCATATCGCTTCCAACTACGACCGTACAGAAGATGGACGACCTCACCCCCATGAGCTTCTAGAGCTGTTAGGGTCCGACGGCACGTAGCTCCAATCACCGGAATCTTAAGCCATGATGCCAAGTGTTCCGAGAGCAGCCTCGAATGAACGTTACAAGTTAAACATGGCCACTTATGTTTGACAAAATTCATAGGTTCGTGTCAAGTTCATATCAGTCATTTATGCGTGATTGCGCATTGAACGTCCAACAATCCACTGCCTCGTTGGTAACAGATGCTTCACGTGAACCTTGGGCATATTTTATCTTTTGGCCAGTCCTTTCAGGAGAGGGAGGTTGTTAGATGTATCCAACTGGGATGGACTGCCTTCAGAAAGCTAGATGATGTCTTCAAAGCTATAGACAGTTTGTTTACATGTAGACCTTAGTTGTATCGTCATTGACCTATACCAATAGCGTAATTGACAAGTGTCAGCATGTTTATTTGTTTATCTAAAGAACGTTGGATTGTTCTTGACATTGGATCATTGACATTGACATTGGATCTGCTACATGATTATGCTGTTGCGATTACTTTGCTGCGTTGTGCATTGCAGATACCACATATTAATTCGCTTACCTTGTGTATAAAAACGAGTTCCATATTTATTTTTATGTACCTAGAATGTTACTTCTAGGAATGTAGAAAATGGCACTCGTGGTATGCAGAGACGCCTGTATCCCGGAGGGGTGGAGACCAGTGTTTTCCACTTGCCATGATCCTGACTGTTGGGAATTGAAGTCTATATATATAACAATGAATTGTTGTTCGTTAGACTCGCTAAAACTTAAGTGAGACTGGCTAATTTTTGTAAAATATTTGTGGAAGTCCAGGGAAAGTTTCAATGGTGAGAATAAAAAAAGATAGATAGATGTAGGTAATACGAAGTTCACCGAGTCAACTACATAGTATTGTAATAAAAACTAAATATTGAGGGAAGAGCCCTGGTAGCCTAATGGCTAGAACATTGAACTCGGAAGCGAGAGACCCAAGTTCGATTCCCAGGGTGGGCATGTACCTATGACTTTGTTTTCTAAGTTATGTACATTTGTGAAATTATGGTGGCAATACCACTCGCCAACGGTGAAGGAAAACATCGTGAGGAAACCTGAGTGTCTAAGCTATTGCCATACCGCGGTGCCTGAAATCGCCAATCCGCGGTGGGCAAGCGTGGCGATTAAGCCCATACTCTCTCCCTGAGAGAAGGCCTGTGCCTTACAGTGGGACGTGTACAGGCCGCTTATGTATTCACGGAAGAATTTATTTTAACACGGCAGCAACAGTGCTTTTTAAAATCAACATGTTTTTATTCAAAGGAGATACAGAAACTGCGACGAGACAAGTAAAACTAGGTGTCTATTCCATATTTTGGTCCTTAATTATTAATACAGTTTAAGTACATAAATTATCCTTAAACTTAGAACTCATGCAATGGAATGGCTTTTATTTCAGACATTTTTGTGTAATCAACTCCGTCACATTCCGCGTGGTGCCGGATTAAGAATAGCGTCACTCCATTTCCCTCCGTGGATGTCGTAGAAGGCGACTAAGGAAATCAATTACCAGGAGACGGGCAGCAGCGTCTTCCTGAGACTCCAACAGCATACTGCGATCGCCAACCCGCCTGCCAAGCGTGGCGATTATGGCAAAACCCCTCATGGTTATGAAAGCCACGAAGGAGACCTATGTCCTGCAGTGGGTGTCAAATGGCTGATGATGATGATGATGATGATGTGTAGTCAACTAAATAATCTTTAATGTTATAGGAGCCCTTTGGCCACAGAGTTTATTTAACATTTTAGGGTTCCGTATCCGAAGGGTGTCAAACGGGACCCTATTACTAAGACTTCACTGTCCTCTGTTTTTTCTGCCTGTCCGTCTGTCTGTCTGTTTGTCTCTAGGCTGTATCTCACGAACCGTGATAGCAGTTGAGTTTCTCACAGATGATGTATTTCTGTTGCCGCTATATCAACAAATACTAAAAACACTATAAATAAATATTTAAGGGGGGCTCCCATACAACAAACGTTGTCTAAAGACAGCGCTCGCCATCTAGCGGGCATCTATGTAACCTTCACAACGCCGATGTCATGTCGTTAAATGTCTGTCAAAACGTCTGTCACTCCTGATAGAATGAAATTGCATGTTTTCTCTTGTGCCTTATTATGCCAAATTCAATTTAAATTAGACAGTAGTATTGTTACAAAATAATATTTTCTGAGTGTTCCGGACCTTCGCTTGGTACTTATAAACCAAGCAGTACATCATTCGTTAAATATGTATAACAGAGCCGAAATTGTAACAGTGAGTGGTTTTAAAAAGATTTTCCATTTTGATAAAATATAAATAACAAATTATATTTTCTGACCTCTGTGATGGTTGTGACTTCCGTGTCACTCGGTGGCTTTTTGAGCACCGAAGTCAGAAAATCACTCCACGGTAGTCAGTTTTCTTAAGAAAATCCTAGTTAAATATTAACTAACACACATAATTCGCGAAATGAGAACGTGATTTGGTGAAAATGTATATTTCTAAAGAATAAATAAGCTAAACGGTTCTCCCCCTAGGGTTGTACATTGTTTTACAATTTTCTTATCCATATATTTTTTTTGGTGAATCAATTTATTATGGTCCCGGAAGGAATATACAAAGGCAGATAATCAGGATCATTTTTAACTTACCACGTAAATTAAGACATAGCTGATTTCAGCTGGCCTAATTTACAGCCATGGCCAAGTCCATCCATAATTCGCGTTTTTTAAATTTTGTTTAATTTGAGAATTTTATTTATTAATAGTTGTTATTGTGTATATTTGTATTTCTAATGTATTTATTTATCAAGACAAAGCTAGGCCATGTTCAAAGATAGTACCGTGACGGAATCGATCCTCGTTCGTGAGATGGCATTTGAAGCTGCCTAGGAATATGTCTATTTGAGGCAGACTTCCATTGAACAGCGACTAATTAAATAACCAAGCCAACAGAAAATTCCAGCTGGGTTGGGATGCGTTCGGGAAATTGCGCCAGGTGTTCTCCTCGGTCATTCCAGTGTCAAAAATGTCTTGTCGGTAATGATCAACGGAACTAAACTATGAACACTGGTAGAAGTTGTTCACCATTTTAAATGGTGGAAAATCTGGGACTAAATAGCATAATGCACGGTCGTCTTTAGCAGAAAACCTACACCTACAACCTACTACAGTTGTAGTAGGTTGTAGGTCGTAAAAATCACCCCTTACTAAGAGAAAATCCGAAATTCACGTAAGTTAAGTTCACATCAAACTGGCAAACGTAGCGTAGGACCGACGAGCTGGGAACTTAGAGCCTTATGGAAGACCTATGCCCACAGTGGACGAGAACGGGCTGATGGATGGATTGAAGTTTACGTCAGGAAAACGACCAAACGTACAAGAATAAATAATATTTAATTTACAAAAGCAGTCTTTACATACGAACTTATTTAATAGTTAACAAATACATGGCGTGTTCCCTGTTATAGACACATAGCCGTTGGCGGGAATACTTCCTTCAAAAGTGACATAGCCTATCACTGGCAGGTTACCATTGATGGCGGTATTGCCAGAGATTGGTAACTCGCCCCGTATAGCACATTCGCCGTAGCCATTTCCACCAAAACCTTTCGGACTGACAGCGGCCACGGCGTTTCCTTCGTAACCGTTGCCTAAGTTGTTGACATTAAAATTGGCACCGTTGGCAACGTTACCAACTAAACCGTTGTATCCACCGTTGGCAACGTTGCCAACTAAGTTACTGTTGGGCTGCGCGTTGCTACTTAAATATCCTCCGTTGCCAGTCAGGCCGTTGCTGGCAACGTGCCTATTGTTGCCAACTAAGCCTCCATTGGTAAAACCGTTGCCGGCAATGCCGTTGCCAGTAATGCCGTTACTGGCAATGCCGTTGCCAGTAATGCCGTTACTGGCAATGCTGTTTCTGGCAACACAGTTGCTGGTAATGCCACCAGATGATTGTGTGGGTAATCCGTACGGAAGGGCTTGGCTGAGTGTGGTCTGAAATGGAAACAGTAGTAATTGTTAATTTAGTTTTTTCCTGATAAGTAATTTATTAGCGCAGAGTACCTACCTAGATGTGGAGAGGATTTATTTTATTTTTGTTTTATTTTATTTTATAAAGAAGGAAAAACAGAATTAACCGAAGGAAGAAAGGATGAAGGAAGAAAGACTGACGAAACAAGTATATCGAGCGAATGTGAGTGGAAGGGCCGCGGCCGGTAAGCGACGTCCCAGGCGGACATACTCCGACCAAATAGAGGATATATTAGCAAAAGACACGATAAAAAGTACCCGAAACCGGCGTGCGTGCATGCAACGACTAATGAATCTTGAGGAAGCGAATGAGATCTGTCAGGATCAAGGCAATGAACTTATGTATGCATGTATAGTACCTAGATGACAACCTAGATGACCTAGATGACGTAATAATTCGTAATAAGTATTTAAAGTACGCTGTTTTACGGAATTTACTATAATGCCATTCAGTGGGTGTAAGTAAGTATATTAGTAAATAATGATAAAAATAACATCCACACAACACAATCACTTGTGCTATGGTAACGAGGCAAGGACAAAATATTGAAATAAACACAGACCGAGGCCATTTGCACAAGTCGTGTACGGCTCCAGCGGGAATCGAACCCACGATCTCTGTGGGTTCGATTCCCGCTGGATCGCTCAGAAAATGGTACCTATATTAAAATAATGGACCAACCCCAAAAATATGAACATTTGACAAAAATATTAAAATAGACAATTTTTCCATCTTTGATCATAGAGGTGGTTAACATGAAATATTTGGCTAGAATAATCAGTGCCAAAATTTCCGTTATCGAACTCCTCCGAAAAGGCTTCGCCGATTTTTGTAGGTCTGAGAATATAAACATAAACATAAACATTTACATACAGGCACATACATTGCTTCTGGCCCCACACTAGGATACCCTGTGTCGTGGGAACCAGAAACAACGACATCACAAACATGTAAACGTCCAAGACCTGGGGTTTTTTTTTTGTGTCCCCAGCCGGGATTCGAACCCGGGACCTCCCGCACGGTATGCAGATGCACTACCGCTGCGCCACGAGGTCGTCAGATGTCGTAGGCTAATTAATATGGAGAAAGAACGTTTGCCAAGTCAGCTAGTATACTACAATTAGGATTAGGATTTCATAATTACTAACACTTAAAAGAAGAATATTTGAGAAAAATAATTTAACAGATAATTTGCCCATTGTTGATCACAAAGGTGGTTGATATGAAATATTTGGCTAGAATAATCAGTCCCAAAATTTCGTACAGGCTTTATACTACGATAAGAATCATAATTTCATAAGTCCTTTACCAAAATAGTGGTGTTCTGTTATCAAAGCGTGTCGTCACGAGAAACTTATCGTTTACGTAGACTTACGTAAATCACAAACACACCTATGTTATTCTGGCATTAGGTAAGTTACATGAACTGTGTAATAACTGTTACATCTTGCCAACGCTGAAGAATGCCCTTTTCATTACCATAATATATAAAAGGGAGGTGCCATGTCTCCTTAATCAGTGTCGGATTGGATTTCCAATTATAATCCAAATAAAAAAAAAAAAACTGGGAGAGATGTCGTCAAAGTATTTTCTGGTTCTTTGTGTCCAGATGATTCTTGTTAAGGTAGGTAGCTCTCAAAGTCAAAGCAAAAGTTAAAGTCAAATTAAAAATACTTTTATTACAAGTTGCAAGTTAACCGTTTGCGTCCATATAAAAATATATAACATAAAAAATATATGAGATTGTACTGAGAACCTACAATCCGGATTATAGATCCTTATACATTTTTTATGTATATTTCATCATCATCATCATCGGCCTACGCTTGTCCACTGCTGGACAAAGGCCTATCCTATAGCACGCTACTGAGCACGGTCCTCGGCTACTCTCATCCAACTCTTGCCAGCCGCCCTGCGAAGATCATCGCTCCACCGAGTCTGAGGACGTGCTGCACTGCGTTTACCGATCCGCGGTCTCCATGTATATTTAGCTATATTGATTTAGTATGTTGAGCGGTGGTAGCGGAGTGGTAGAACGCCGGCTTCTCATTCGGGAGGTCGTGGGTTCGAATCCCGGCATGTACCAATGACTTTGTTTTCTAAGATACGTACATTTCTGAAGTTGTAGTAGCAATCATCATCATCGGCCATTTGACGCCCACTGCAGGACAGGCCTCCCTCGTGGTTTTCATAACCATGAGGGGTTTTTCCATAATCGCCACGCTTGGCAGGCGGGTTGGCGATCGCAGGATGCGGTTGGAATCTCAGGAAGACGCTGCTGCCCGTCTCCTGGTAATTAATTTCCTTAGTTGCCTTCTACGACATCCACGGAAGGAAATGGAGTGATGCTATTCTTAATCCGACGCCACGCAGAATGTGACGGAGTTGATTACACATCTCTCTGAGAGAAGGCCTGTACCCGGCGGTAAGACCAATATTTTCTAGCTAAAAAAATGTTTAGCATTCCACATTGCCTGATTTCATTTTTATTATTTTTTATTTGAAAGGGGCTCCCATATAAATTCGGTCAAGATCTGTTGGTGAGATCCACCGAGTAAATAAACTTTTTTTTCTTTTTAGTACGTAGGTGTTTTTCAGTTTCTTCTAAAAAAGTAGTTTTGTCTATCGTATTGGGGTGGGGGGTTTGAAAAAGGTTAAAATTGTTTAACATAATAAATGAACTGCCTCTTATTTTCGGCAAGGATCGGGCAATACAGTAAGTTCACGCAGCCACTGTTCTTCCTTACAGACGGTCTTCTCTCAGACATGCAGTTGTGGGCTCTCCAATGTCGGCCTGAACGGCGTTGGCCTCAACAGCAACACCTTCAACAGCGTTGGCGCCAGCAACATAGGTCTCAGCAACGTTGGACAGAACACCTACAATTACCCTTCCATTGGTGCTCAACCGGCCCTTGCTGAAGCCTCTCTCGCCAGCCTTCTTGCCTCCTCTTCCCGTCAACTACTAGAAAATCTATCCTACGGGGGCGTCCTTACCGTCTCCAGTGGGTCCGCCATTGCTCCCAGTGGCATCTCAGTTCTTGCTGAGAACCTAGTGGCTGATGGCGCTGTGTCGGTCACTGGTAATATTCCGCTGTTGGGCGCGGTTACTGTTGGAGGGAGTGTGCCCACCGCTGGGCAGGCTGCGGTGGTCTATAACACCAAACCGGGCATCGGCTTGAGCTCCGGAGGCTGTGGAGCTGGCTTGGCGGCCTCTGGCCTTGGCGGGAACTTAGTCGGCCTAGGCGGAAGCGTGGCCGGCCTCGGTGGCAACGTTGGGTACGGCCTGGGGAACGGTCTGTCAACGTGCGGGTGTCTGTGATTTTGTTGATTAGTGTTTATGTGAATAAATGTTGATTTTTTGTTGAATTTTTGTGTTTGCTTTTATTTTTAAGACTAATAAGTTTGAAAAGAGCTTGAGCGTCGGAACAAATGCAACTTATTTAATGCTACTTCAAGTAGGTACTCCAAAATCTGGCTGGATTTCCTTGCAGAGGCTCTGGAATAAGTATAAATTTTAAGATAGACAGTGGCCAAGTGCGTGTCGGGCCACGCGCAATGTAGGGTTCCGTAGAAGTAGGGGTTTATACCAGCTTTACAGAACTAAAAACTACATCGAAGTAATTTTCGATGTTATTTGTACGAAGTTTTCCTTTATAGGTGTATTACTAGTTCACTTGTAAAGCCTACTTAGCCGTGACAGTTTTCCTTTTAAGGCTGGGTTCTCCAAGCGCGCGGATTTGTACGGGACTTATTGCGCTGGGCGAGCGAAAAGTTGGGGGAGAAGCAGGCATTTTTTTAATTACAGAAATAAAAATCCTATTAATAGAATCTCCCTGTAGCGCCGGATTAAGAATAGCGTCATTCCATTTCCTTCCGTGGATGTCATAGAAGGCGACTAAGGAAATAAATTACCAGGAGACGGGCAGCAGCGTCTTCCTGAGATTCCAACAACATACTGCGATCGCCAACCCGCCTGCCAAGCGTGGCGATTATGGCAAAACCCTTCATGGTTAAAAGCCATGATGGAGGCCTATGTCCTGCCGTGGGCGTCAAATCGCTGATGGTGAATAGAATTTCGATGACCGACGTCAAACACCTTCAGTGATAATATTTTGAAGCCTATATTATATACGTCCCACTGCAGGGCACAGGCTTCTCCCAGAGAGAGCGTACGGGCTCAATCACCACGCGTGCGGATTGGCAATTTCAAGCTCTGAGATGTGCGAACACTTCAGACATTCAGGTTTCCTCTCGATGTTCTCCTTTACCGTTAGCGAGTGGTGTTCCTACTATAACTTCACAAATGTACGTAAATTAGAAAACAAAGTAATTGGTACATGGCCGGATTCAAACCCACGAGCTCCCAAATGAGAAGCCGGCGTACTACCGCTCCTCAATCACTGCTGAGTGTTGGTAATTTTGGTATATTTTTTAGTATTCCTTCCTCAGGGAAGAGACCCGTGCCCCTCGGTGGGGACATAATGGGTTGATGATGATGATGATTCAAAACTAAGTACAGCTCAAATAAAACCATACGTAGTGATAATTTAGACTCATCATCGCGATTTTTAGGGTTCCGTAGTCAAAAAGAAACCCTTATAGTTTCGCCATGTCAGTCCGTCTGTCTGTATCTGTCTGGCTGTTTGTCCACGGTCTAGCTCAGAGACGAAATACTAGAAAAGTATTAAGCCGAAAAAATGAGGGATGCAAGTTCTCGCCTATACTATAGTGTGGATTGGCCATTGCAGTATGCGGTTGGAATCTCAGGAAGACGCTGCTGCCCGTCTCCTGGTAATTGATTTCCTCAGTCGCCTCCTACGACATACACGGAAGGAAATGGAGTGATGCTATTCTTAATCCGGCGCCACACGGATTAGCTTGAGAAATATTAAGCTTTAAATGCGTAAATTTTTGTCCGAGAAGGACGCACCTCTTTCGGCTAAACGGTTGATAGAAACGGTTGGTAGAAACGGTTGGTAGAAACGTGAAAAGAGCAGTGGCACATATAATGAACTAATCTATCACGGCTAAGTACGCTTTAGAAGTTAACAAGTAACAGGCGACCAACTTATAAAAGGAAAACTTCGTACAAAATCCATTGAAAATTACTTTGATGAAGTTGTTAGTACTATAAGGCAGGTAAAAAACCCCTCCCTCTACTGAACCCTACCCTGCGCGTGGCCCGATACGCACTTGGCCGGTTTTTGATTTTATAAAGTTTAAAAAATCACAAAAATAATTACCCACGGCCCTAGACAGGACATTGAAAAGGAATTATATAAAATATACTCCTTTAAAAAAAAAAGAAAAGACCCTTCAATCTATGTAACCTACCTTATCTTTCAAACTTCGAGATACCAACAAGTAAAAACGAATATGGCCAGAGAGTTTGGCAGTCAATTCTGCCTAGAGTATTGAATAGATTTCCAATAGAATTAGTTAGTAGAATAGAAAAAAAAACTTGTCAGCAAACAAAAAATATTATTAAGCAGCACTTGTTTAAACCTACCTCAATAAATGTAAAAATATAATGTATATGTAAATTTATGAATAAGCAGCTCCTTAACTCAAAAATCTTTAAATATTAAGATTAGAAGTTAAGTTCATGCCATGTAATATATATAATTTTTTCTTGAAATAAACAGCTTAAATTTTTTTTTTTTAAATTAATATTTTTTTCAGATTTTAGATAATAACCATTACAGAGTAAAATGTATTTTAAAACAACTGATTTAGGAGTAATGTAGGAGAACCGCCATCTTGAAAGCATTTTACAATTATAAAATTATGTACTAGGCATGCATCCAAAAACATATCTCACTAAGTACGTTATTATGAGTAAGTTTAAGGTGAGGGCGTGTATTGAGTAATTCATGAAGAGTACATGAATTATTTTACAGCAATAATTATAACTGTTACTGCGTTATCATTTTATTGATAATCGCAATCATGGACATCGAACAACGAACAATGCAATAATTATAAGTAATTGCTACATTTTGCATGTAAACTCGATGAAATCATGGTTGCGTCGTTGTTATTTCACTATGCTTACAGAATATGAGGTTATGCTGAATGACAAACTTTGATTACAAGCGGTTAGGAATTAAAACCATAAACAAAAATGCCTGACCGCGTTTTTGGCTGTTTAGCGAAGCAAAGTTTCGAAGTCCTCAAAAAATATACTAAAATATTTTTTGGTCTAATGGAACAGATATTTAAGACTTACTTTAAGAGAGAGAGAGTGAAGTAGCGGATTGTAACTCTTCTATTGTAACCTGTGATTGTAACTGTTGTAAGTTGTCTCCGTAATTGTTTCCTAGAGTGTATAAAAAATGAAGCATATTCTTATCTCAATGTCGGGGAAAATCTCAGTGGCGCCCTCTGCAGTTAATAGTTTCGTGTTGCCGTCCTAATACGCTCCATTTACTACCTTATTACAACACTAATGTTTGACTGGGACCTTGGAAATGTCGTGAGGAAAGCTGAGTGTCTGAGGTGTGCATACCTCAGCGCTTAAAATGGCCAATCCGCAGTGGGCACGCCTGGTAATCAAGCCCCTGCTCTGTCACTAATAGAAGGCCATAGGCCTTGTAGTGGGACGTATATAGGCTAAATAAAAAAAAAATACGTCTGTCACCAGGCTGTATCTCATGAACCGTTATAGCTAGCCAGGTGAATATTGCACAAACGATGTATTTCTGTTGCCGCTTTAACAACAAATACTAAAAACAGAATAAAATAAATATTGAAGATCTCCCATACATACAATAAACGTAATTTTTTTGCCTTTTTTTTCTCGACATTAATAACGGCAACATGTAGACGCTTGAAATATTCGCAGAATATTTAGTTCTATATTCGTTTCATAATCATAAATCCTCGCTTCATAATCATAAATTCGCTTCATAAATAATTTAATTAAAATAAAATAAATAGATATTAGCGATATAGAATCGCTCGTAGCCCCGGCTGCATGAGTGATCTTAAACGATCACGAAGGTTAAGCAACACTGGGCGCGTTCAGTGCATGGATGGGTCGCCGTCTATGCCTAACGCTAGTGGCATTTTTCCGAGCGGTTCCGTGCTTCGCAAGGCACGTTAAGCTGTTGGTGCCGGCTGCCGTCGATAGATGGCAGTCGTTAAGCCAAGTCAGAGGCCTTAGGGCGGCTTGACAACTTCTGACAGTAGACGAGCCGCTAGTCTACAAGCCTCCACCAATCCGGACTTGGCCCCCGTGGTGGAGTATGGCCTATACCTTCCTCAGGGAAGAGACCCGTGCCCCTCGGTGGGGGGATATTTAGAACAAACGTGATTTTTTGCCGTTTTTCTCGATCTTTGTGTCTAATGTTGTATAGATAATGGGTACGGAACCCTTTGTGCGCGAGTCTGACTCGCACTTGGCCGGTTTTTTCCAAGATGGTGGAAAATGCACCTAGGAAATCTTGGTCGACAATTTGAAGTTAAGCTTTTCTAAACCCCCCCCACGTGATTCAAAATTTACCCTTCTCGATTTGCATGCATTTCTTATATAGTTCACCCGTTTTCTACCACAACTAGACTATGCGGGTGTATTATTCATAGGTATTTTTTTGTTTTTACTGTGTTTTGTTTTAAATTTTGTATTGTCTGTAAATAAGTCGCGATTTTTTTTTTTTTAACGGATGACGTGCACTAATTAAATACACTTTTCATAGTGTAAGTAACGTATCGAAATGAATACGTGGTACAAAAACTATGGCGTCACAATTTGCACGTACCGCCTTATTATAATATATGTAAGCGCGGATCCAACATTGTGGGCATGATAGACATACCCACCCACTACCCTAGTAGGAGACTACCAAACCGAATAATAAAATAAAAATAATTTATTGAAAGGAAATTATTATTACAGTGGTTTTGGTTATAATAAAAAATAAACAAAATAAATTTATCTGCTTAGAACGTGGTACATTTCAGGTCACATTCTGTTAGGTACGTTCTAACATGCAAATATGTAATTGTAATTTATTTATGCAATTAAAATGTCAAAATACCATTATGAAATACAAATGTTAAATTTACTGTCAGGTACTAAATCTACGATCTTTGTTTAATACAATGTCCAAGTTAAATAATTGATATGTCAGTTGCGTTGGGTTAAGTAAAATAGATTAAAATTAAAAATTAAGAATAGCTGAAACGTCAAATATAAAATGTCACTTTACTTAGCTTTATACACTGTGACTACCACACAAGGTCGAGCCTGAATCATGGCAGTCGGGGAAACGATTGCTATTGTTTCACTTTGCACTTATATCACAGGACGTATAATAAAACACTTCGAAAGTTACTTTACTAACAAAAGGTAATTGTTTAATAGTATATTATGGTACAAGTATGTAATGTTGGTGATTATCGTTGAGAGCCAAGGACGGTAACCATCAACACACACGTGTATCATACGACGTTTTTCAACACACTGCTGACGAAAATAATACTAAAAATAACTATAATTTCAACAGTGAAAACGAGTTGTGAAAAATTTTTCGCAATGGTGGGAAAAAATTATGAGTTTTCCTATGCGCATGCATCTAACAGTGGCGATCGGCCATAGACTAAAATAAACGTTTCTTTTTTTGGCTTTTCGCGGATAGCGTTTTAGCCATGTACAAAATGGGGAATTCAAAGTTTTCTTTGTTAAAGAGAAAACAAAAGTTATATTTGAGTGAAACTTTTATTTATTAAAAACGTACACGTTGAAATTATCTATTTAAATACGAAGTTGCATGAAATGAGCAAGCCTCATTTCATGCAACTTCATATTTAAGCCTACATTAATTTATTTGTACTATTGAACACGATCTTTTTTGTATCGAAACTTTTTTAAGAACAAACTTTTTAAGATCAACTCAACCAATAAAATAAAAAACCCTATAACTCACTCGTGAATAATAGCAATGAAAAAGTCACAGTTTGATTACAGGTGTCATTATGTGCCTAATTGCGGAGAAATTAGAGCCATTTTATAAGCAAGGGTGTTGAAATAGTTATTTGTTATGCAAGGCTGCAAAGTTAATTTTTGGCGCGAGTACCTTGTATTGAAACCTGAGCAAGCGAAGGATTCTAGGATTGAGCCACGAGCGAAGCGAGTGGTTCGTTCAAATATAGAATCCTGAGCGTAGCGAGGGTTTCAAAGGTACGAGACGCTAAATAACTTTGCTGCCGAGCGCAACACACAACTTTTCACCTCACTAAAGCGAGGAAAATGTTAGGTGCAAGAAAAACAGTTTTAATAAATATTAATTTTTTAAATCAAATTTTCTTGCCGGCCAGTGCGATTCTTTAAATGAGGCTGGCGCATGACATGAAATAAGTATTTGCATTTCAATCATCAATGGACTGGCTGCAGAGAATATAAACTATTACGAAACCAATGAGGTTCTATATATATGTAATTTATTGTACGAAACCTTTATTGAATAAAAATATTCGAATTTGAAAAACACTTTCCACGCTAGCGGATAAAGTGCGATTTTCCACGCAGATTTCGAATGATAAACAGAGCTTTTACGAGCTAGTGAGGTGAAAAAATATTTTTACGGGTTTATTTTTTTAATTTTTTCTAAGTTTTTATATGTTTCTTTGGTATAAAAGCAATGTCATCGAATAGGACGCAAGTTCCCCATTAAATAAATTAAATAGCGTTATTGCACAATTAATTAAATGCATAACTTGACTATTAGTTGTACTTGTAACCAATATTAATCAGTGCTAGAATAAAAAAAATATCTTGTTACACCACCATGAGCGATAAGGACGTTTACTCCGATTGAGAAAGTATCTTTTCGTCGGCGACAACTTACATAACATTCTTTGATAACACACGAAAATGATACTTATAAAAGCTTGGTCTGTAATATGATAATCAATAACGTCGCAAGCTTTAGAGGTATCCAAAACGAGCAGCGAAAAATGGCTCCCAAAATCCTGATATCCACCTTTGCTTCATTTCTTCTCATCCAGGTCCAGGTAAACCATTGTTTAATGAAGTATTTGCCTAATTGCAGTTTATTTGTTTGTTTTGCTGTCCAAAAGAATTTATTTGCTGACGATATTTGATTCATTTGTTGACCACGTGAAGCGCTTATTACTCACTCTGCTAAAAATTGTTCGCTGATTTTCGAATTGTTCGAATGAATTTTTGCTGCCGACAATTTAATTAGAATATGTTTACTGAAGTTCCGTTCCACGACGATAAAAACCAATCTAGAGCCCCGAATCTGTTCTTTTAGGCAGTCTACGGCCAAGTGGGACAATGCGGGGGCATAGTCCAACAAGTGTCCCCAATCTCCGCGGGGTACACCAACCTTGGCACGCAGAACCTCCAAGGCTTACAACTGAGCAACGGAGGCCAACAGCTGACCTTATCTTCCGGCGTGTGCAGCGGTAACATTGGAAACCTTGGAGTCATCAACAACGGCCTTGGCTACGGCTCCAACGTACAGTCCCTCCCATATCAGTCCCTGGAGGCTCTCAGCATTGCCGGCGGGTCGTCTTACGCCCCCGGTAGCATCAGCGTGGTGGCTGACAACTTGGAAATCGGTGGTCAAGTGTTAGTTTCTGGCTCCATGCCCTTCTATGGTGCTGTGGCTGTGAACGGTAACGTGCCTACGGCTGGGCAAGGCCAGGTTCAGTACAACTCAGCTCCAGGCGTCGGCTTATCATCTGGAGGATGTGGTCTCGGATTGGCTGGGTCTGTACCTAGCGCGGCTTACGGCGGTGCCGTCAACGGCTTGGGCGGGCTGGTCGGGTATGGTGGTAACAATGTCCTTGGGTCCAACCTTGGCAACGGCGGGGGTTGTGGCCACAACCTGTTCTAGGTTGTTTTAAGATATTCGGTTTTGAGGTGTTAATTTATGTTGTTATATGAATAAATAAGTTGCTCTTGTTTTAATAGTACGTTTTCATTGATGTTTGAAGGATCTTGAGTCCACTCCAAGGAGTATTTGAGGCTTTCGGCCGTATTTTATTCTATTACGTGTGTTTATTGAAATATAGCAAACAGTTGTACAATATAGTTAGAAGTCAGAAACATATTATATATGTAATGTACGACTGCCGCGGTGGACTAGCCGTTTAGGCGCTTAACTACCAAGACAGAGGTCGTGGGTTCGATTCCCACAGGGGGCCGCCGTAAATTTGTACAAATGGCCTCAGTCTGGGTGTACTTCCATGTTTGTGATGTCCTTGCCTGGTTACCATAGACAGGGTATCCTAGTTTGGGACCAGGTCAAGTGATTGTGTTGTGTGGAAGTTATTTATTTATTGGTTTATTGAGGGTACATAGATATTAAACAGATAAACCACAATGGGGAACTTGCATCTACCTTAGAATTCTAAATTTATTATATATTAGGGGTTAAAGTATGAAATTGCCGTTTTATTGCAATAGGTTCTTTGAATTGACATAGAATCTTCATGGTTTGAGGTTTTCGAATGAAACTTTTTTCAAATGGTTTCTATGATGTTCTTTTTTTTTTAAAAATGTGAAACATTTGAATATCGACTTTCAATTGTTTTTGTTATTCAATTTAGACAAGAAAGATGGATACTGCAAAAATTCGAGTGATTATGAGGCACCCATTTTTCGTATTTTTTTATTTTATTGATTTGACGCAAGTGAGTCAATATTGTGGGTAAGGTAACATTAAACCATGCCGCTAATTCCTGGTCCTAAACCAATAGTTTGACTAGGGTCGGCTTCCACTATCTCTCTTAATTCTTTATTCACCTGTGTGGGCGGTCTTCCTCGTGGCTCGTTCTTTAAGTCGAAATTTCCATCACGAAAGCGTTTAAACCAAAATCGCACGGTGCGTTCATTAGTAGACTCCTCTCCAAACGCAGCATTGATATTGCGGGCTGTTTCTGCCGCGTTAGTTCCGCGTCGGAACTCGTATTCAAAAATCACTCGAATTTTCGCAGTATCCATCTTTCTTGTCTAAATTGAATAACAAAAACAATTGAAAGTCGATATTCAAATGTTTCACATTTTTTAAAAAAAGAACATCATAGAAACCATTTGAAAAAAGTTTCATTCGAAAACCTCAAACCATGAAGATTCTATGCTCAGATTCTATGTCAATTCAAAGAACCTATTGCAATAAAACGGCAATTTCATACTTTAACCCCTATTATATAACATCATCATCAACCCATTATGTCCCCACCGAGAGGCACGGGTCTCTTCCCTGAGGAAGGTATAGGCCATACTCCACCACGGGGGCCAAGTCCGGATTGGTGGAGGCATGATTTGTTATAATTTGTTTATTTATTTTATATGTTTAATGTAATTATACACCCGAAGGCCTTATAAGTCACAATTTCTTATAAGTATTTTTTTCTCTGGTGTGTAGAGTTCTAGTCTAATCTAATTCCGTTGACGCAAATTACAAGGAAATGAAAATGTTCAAGAAACAAAACGCCTTAACTAAATATGTTCCGCTCCGACAGTAAAACACCTTGTCTACACACACCTGTCTAACCTTGTAAGACATTTTTTCATTCCATTGTCACCTTATCTCAAGGCCGTATCTGCACATTATTAAAATCCGGTTGCACCAACAAAAGTTTATGTAAAGGGACATGTACTCAAACAACGAAGACGATTAAATTTACGTATTCATTTTCATATTTGGGCAGAGCTTCGCCCTATGATTAGAATAATGAGAAAATAGATGCATTTCTCTCATTGAGTTTGTATACAGGCGTTTATATACAGGAGTTTATCTATGTGGTGGAGTTTATATACAGGCGTTCCCAACTCAAGCAACCTGCTGGCGTGAATGCTGACGTCACGGCTAGGTTGGCATGGCTGGCTTGGCATTGGCTGGCTGGACACGTTGGGCTTGACTTCATCATCATCGTCAGCCATTCGACGCCCACTGCAGGACACAGGCCTCCTTCATGGTTTTCATAACCATGAGGGGTTTTGCCGTAATCGCCACGCTCGGCAGGCGGGTTGGCGATCGCAGTATGCGGTTGGAATCTCAGGAAGACGCTGCTGCCCGTCTCCTGGTAATTATTTTCCTTAGTCGCCTTCTACAACATCCACGGAAAGAAATGGACTGACGCTATTCTTAGTACGGCGCCACACGGCTTGACTACGCGTTACATTTACAAAAACATTGTTTACATAATAAAAGAGGTACATGATTGCGATACATTGGCAGTTAACAATTTGGACAGTGTCGTCCCTAGCCTGTATCGTGGGAGCCGAAGCCGAGAAACGATTACTACATAGAATTATGTTTTTAAACCGATGAAATTCAACCAACTCACAACGCTGAATAAATAAATTATATATCTATAGTATTAAATAAATCTTAATGATAAAAACTGCGCTGGTAGCGGAGTGGTAGAACGCCGCATTCAGGAGGTCGTGGGCTCGAATCCCGTCATGTTACATGGACTTGGTTTTCTAAGTTACGTATATTTGTGAAGTTAAAGTAGCAATACCACTCGCTAACGGTAAAGGAAAACGGTTCGGAATAAAAGCAAAACCAGACCCGGCAACCCTGATTGTATGGGCGGACCTTTAATCTGTGGCAGATGTCCCTTGTTTCTTGTTTGTTTAATCTGTCACACTTGTCAAATGACGCTAATTACGTGGTAATTTTCTTGGTTGGTTATTAATTTGCCTGGAGTGAAATAATACGGGTGTTATAGTAGCAATACCGCTCGCTAACCGTGAAGGAAAACATCGTGACGAAACCTGAGTGTCTGAGCTATTCACATACCTCAGCGCTTGAAATCGCCAATCCTCGGTGGGCACGCGTGGTGATTAAGCCCATAGTCTCTCCCTGGGAGAAGGCCTGTGCCCTACAGTGGGACGTGTATAGGCTGCTTATGTATGTATGTATACGGGGGGATTCCCAGTAGTTTCGTGTGAAGAGGTGTCGCGGCGGCACCAGTAATTAGTTTGGTTTATTCTTGTATAAAACAAAAAACTCGTGAGGAAACCTGAGTATTGAGATCTTCACATACCTCAGCGCTTGAAATTGGTGGTGTAATTGGTGGCTTGAAGGCACTGGTGGTGATTAAGCTTATTCTCCTCTCACTCTCTCTGGGAGAAGGCTTGTGTCCTACAGTAGGAAGTATATAGAAAGACGCACACAAAACTACCCTTTAAAACTAAAGAATTCAAGTTCAATGAATTTTATAACTTAAAAAAACTTTCTGATGATATAATACTATGCTTAATAGAACTAAAGATAACAAAGAAAACCGAGTAAAGAGGCTCAAAATAAGGATGAGATATTTGAAGTCAGAATCATCAAAGATATTTTTCATTTATGACACGTCCGAGAGTTTCTTTTTATGGAATTTCAACTGACTGGCTACTAAGAGTAACAGCCGACCAAAGAGACGACGAGATAATTTAACAAACGTCCAAACAACCCCAGCTGTGCAGTTACAACAACTGTATCAGAAACCTTTACCTATAACAGAAGCCAAAAAAAGGGACCTGTTAGCACTGTGCTTCAAAAATATCATTCCTGAAGAATACCATGCTTGGTTCGCTTCGCTTTCTTCTTTCCATGGCGCTGATTGCTTGCCTGAGCCTGCAGTTGAAGAAGAATCATCTGAGGAATAATACCAAAGTCAAGGGCTAGGAACTCCTAGTTTTATTCTTTACTTTATTGAATACTCATTACTTTGTATACAACTTTTGTATACAAGTAGTTCAAAGGCCTTTTTTCCATAACTAATAAAACTAAATTTTGTTACCAATTGACTTTCGTTAATATTTTTTTCTTCATTGATTCATAGCGAATCGGTGGTAAATTTAAATTTTGGCTAAAGGCTGAAGTCACGCTCTAATTTTGTATGCGTTGTGACATGATAAGGGCATAATCAACATGAAATTGTACCGCTAAAATGTGATATTTGTTTACTCATAATAGATTTTTCGGTAATTATAATAATAACATAACATAAACTCACGCCTGTATCCTAGAGGGGTAGGCAGAGACCAGGGACTGCCACTTGCTACGATCCTGACAGATCACTTTCACCTCCTCAACATTCATTAGTCGTTGCATGCACGCACGCCGGTTTCGGGTACTTTTTATCTTGCCCTTTGCTAATACATCCCCTATTTGGTCGAAGTTTGTCCGTCTGGGTCGTCCCTTACCGGCCCTTCCATTCACATTCGCTCGATATATTTGTTTTGTCAATCTTTCTTCCTTCGAAACCAAAACAAGTCGAATGTTACAAAAGATCCTTTGGCTAAATAAATATGTTTTTCTGATTTCAGGTAAAACCTGTAAAACCCTATCCTTGACCCGAAATTTTTGATAACGTTTTTTGTTAAGCTATATTAAAGAAAGAAGTGTTTTATGTAGTAAGGCATCGAAATAGTCAATCCACCATTCTAAAAAATACAAATATTACAAGTAGAAGGAGTTCAACCGCAATTGCAAAGTTTAAAATTAAAGTTTCCCCACTTCGCAAAAATTGCACTTATGTGGTTTGACCTGTAAGCAGACGATATGTATGTGTTCCGCACAAGTGTAGGCAAGGCCGCAGTTCGGACGTCATTGAAAAAAAAAAACAAACCTTCTGTTCTCCAACATTTACTTTTAAATCATTAATTAGCATTATTTAACCAGACGATAGACAATCCATTTAATATTGCCAACGATATTAAATCCGTCCCAAATATCTCTTTTCTGATATTACTTACGGCAATTTTGTTATATATTTTTAGTAAGTATTTTGGTTATCTGCGGTTATCTGATGTCAATTTTATTTAAATAAAAACGACTAAAAACACTACAGCACTAGAAAACCGAAATAATTTAAACGAATATGGTTTTTAAATTCGAATTCATTCGAGTTCAAAGACTATATTCGTTTAAATTATTTATATTATATAGGCTTTTATTTTTTATTTCGAAATTGTTGCCATACGATTTTTCGTGAGTATCCCTACGACTACACTAAATAAAATTGTGTTTTTCGAAATCGAATGCACGGGTCACTATGAAAAAATGCCTTTAAAATTAGAAGAGCCCCTCGATTTCTCCAGGATGCCACTATCAGATCGTCACTTGATGGCCATGGGGCCAAGTGAGGTAAGTGTACTCTTTCAAACAAAGAATAAATTTTTAAATTAGTCCAGGCGTCTTCAAGTAATCGGGGAACAAACATAAAAAAAAGATTCCGACGAAATCGGAACCACCTCCTCTTTGAAGTTGGTTCAAAAGGGAACCAACATCCATACAAGATTACTCAAGCCACTAATACCTTTGAGGGCCGGATTACGTACCTAAGTGGTAAATTCTAGGCTGACAAGAGTCCAACTAATAAATGTAATGACTAGTTAGTTTATGGCATAGGTACCTAATTCATTTTTAAATTAGTCGGCAAAACGTGAGCCTGTACGTGCCTGCCATTTGTGTAAATATTTGAATACACTAGGTCTTTGTATAAAAAGGCCGCATAGAGAATATAACCACATTCATTTCTTAATATCGTGCAGAAAATTAACGCATAGGTTAAGTAAAATTAAAGAAAATCTTACAAATTACTGAAATGTCAGCTATTTAAGTAGTATTCACAAAAATAAAGCAAACGTAGAGATCACTCAATAAAGATTACTCATCAAGATCAAGGTAAGAAAGGAAACTATGAAATCCAAGACTGAAACGAAAATTATGATGAAGATCAGACCTGGACACATGATATTAAGTGATCTGCGCAAAGTTTACTATCATCCAGTGCAAATAACTCTTAACCAGTCAGCCTATGGACCGATAAAAAAGAGCTCAGAATGCGTCAGTCGAATCTTGAAAGAAAATAAACCAACCTATGGAATCAACACAGGAGTGGGCCTTTTAGCCACAACAAAAATAGCCCTTGAAGACTTACAGAAGTTGCAAAGGGCTGTTATAAACTCACATTCCGTTGGCGTAGGATCAAACGCTGAAAACGGACTGGTGCGATTAATCATGGTGTTAAAAATCAACAGCCTATCTCGAGGTTTCTCTGGTGTCCGTCAAGAAATTATCGATGCTTTAATAGCTCTGGTTAATGCTGAGATCTACCCTTGTATACCTATCAAAGGATCAGTTGGTGCATCAGGTGATCTGGCGCCCCTTTCTCATATGAGTATTTTACTTCTTGGCGAAGGTTCAGCTACCTATAAAGGAGAATTGATTTCCGCTACAGAAGCATTGACGAAAATTGGTTTGATGCCCTTTACTTTGGCTCCGAAGGAAGGCGTAGCTCTGATCAATGGAGGCCAGGTGTCTGCTGCGTTTGCATTAAAAGGTCTTTTTCTGGCTGAAGAATTGTTCGCAGCTGGAATTGTGACCGGCAGCCTTACCGTGGAAGCAGCTATGGGTTCCAGAAAACCTTTTGACAAGAGGGTACAAGAAGTTCGTGGGCAAAAAGGACAGATAGACGCGGCTGCAGCCTATAGGAATTTGCTTGGTGATAGCAGTAAGATATCTGAGGCCCACATAAACTGTGGCAAAGTTCAAGACCCTTACTCTTTGCGGAGTCAACCGCAAGTTATGGGAGCGTGCCTCTCCCAAATACGTTACGCTGCCGAAATTCTGCAGGTTGAAGCCAATGCCGTTTCTGACAATCCGCTAATATTCCCAGAGCAAAACGAAGCTATATCTGGTGCTAACTTTCACGCAGAACCCACAGCAATGGCAGCCGACAATCTGGCTTTAGCCTTAGCGGAAATTGGATCAATATCCGAAAGACGTGTCGCTTTACTAATGGATACGCACATGACGCAGCTGCCAGGGTTTTTGGTCCACAGAAGCGGTCTTTTCTCCGGCTTTATGACTGTCCACGTCACGGCGGCAGCATTAGTCAGCGAAAACAAATGTCTGTCGCATCCTGCAACCGTAGACAGTATACCGACATCTGGTAATCAAGAAGACCACGTTTCTATGGCACCTTACGCTGGTAGGCGATTGTGGGAGATGGCTGAGAACTTAAAGAGTATCTTAGCTATAGAGTGGCTTGCTGCCTGCCAGGGTATGGATATGAGGAACGGTTTGACGTCTTCGGTCAAGTTAGAGAATGCAAAGGAATTACTGAGGTCAAAGGTAAGTTTCTATGAAGACGACAGATACTTTGCGCCTGATTTGAAAGCTGCTATTGACCTGTTGTCAAGTGGCTGTCTTATGCCCTTTGTTCCGAATGGATTGTTGCCAAGTTTGCATTAGATGTTATTCACGTTTGTAATCTCACGGTTTTTCTACTCCACTGAAGAAACGCTATGTGAAGATAAGGCCACTTTTACCATACAAAAATAGCCGAAATGTTTAAAAAAAAGCACCATTCGTCTTGCAACAATAGTCATGTTTGGAATAGCACGACCTAACTGAACGATATGATTTTTCTTTTCAAAACTAAGATTGGAAAACGAAGTTTGACCGAGCAAATAGTCTGTTGAACAGCACTCTATGTGAATAAGTGCCATATTGATTAAGAAAACTTACCGCAATTAATAAATATGAGGGACAAACACAATGAAATGTAGAATAAACAATTGATAGAATCAATTATCCACCACAACAATTAACACAGCATAAAAAAACATTTTTTTCCATGCAAACAACAATGCATCACAGCGCGTAGGTACTGTGACAAAACAATACACTTCTATAAAAACGAGTAATCGGCGATGAATGCTTGCAATGTTTTTCTTTCGTTTTGTAAGGAATTTTCATAGGAATTTTCTATTATAACTGTCGCAGCGATCCAGGATTCTAAAAAAAAGCGGAATTAGATCAATAGAAATATTTTTTTTTGTTTAACTATAAGTAATAAATCTAAAAATTACTCCAGCTGAATCAGGACACGATACTTTATATTAAACATATTATATTATAAACATTTTATACATACTTATATTTTTTGTGTTTACGTAGGTATTCTTAGTTATCATCAATGGTTAATATGACATGTGTGTAGGTATGTAATTATTATATTTATGTGTTAACCCGTATGTGTTGGTTTATTATACACCCTTTCACCCCTAATATATTCTGTTGTATGCCAACTCTTTTGTTGTTATGTGGTCCGTAACGTAACTGATTTTGTTGATTAGTGTTTATGTGAATAAATGTTGTTTTTTTTGTTGAATTTTTGTGTTTGCTTTTATTTTTAAGACTCATAAGTTTGAAAAGAGCTTGAGCGTCGGAACAAATGCAACTTATTTAATGCTACTTCAAGTAGGTACTCCAAAATCTGGCTGGAATTCCTTATAAATTTTAAGATAGGCAGTGGCCAAGTGCGTGTCGGGCCACGCGCAGTGTAGGGTTCCGTAGAAGTAGGGGTTTATACCAGCTTTACAGAACTAAAAACTTTATCGAAGTAAATTTCGATCTTATTTGTACGAAGTTTTCCTTTATAGGTGTATTACTAGTTCACTTGTAAAGCCTACTTAGCCGTGACAGTTTTCCATTTAAGGCTGGGTTCTCCGAGCGCGCGGATTTGTACGGGACTTATTGCGCTGGGCGAGCGAAAAGTTGGGGGAGAAGCAGGCATTTTTTTAATTACAGAAATAAAAATCCTATTAATAGAATTTCCCTGTGGCGCCGGATTAAGAATAGCGTCACTCCATTTCCTTCCGTGGATGTCGTGGAAGGCGACTAAAGTAGTGTATAATTGGGGCTTCTGGATCACTCGCTCTCGCTGCGCTCGAGCGAGTGCATCCAGAATGCCCCAATTCACCCTACATGAGCTGTCCTTTCGCCTGCATGATCAGTTACGAATTGAACTGAACCGATCTAACAAAAACTACACAGTTTCATCAACCTAACTCTCAACATGTAACAGTGGCTCAAAAAGTATCGGTTAATCTAGTCCTAAAGTTGCTGATAACCGACCCGCTGCACGGCGAAATTAAATGAGTCAACTAAAGCTGCACACATCGAAGTATGAGAATAGCGGCGCGCGGCATATTCGGTCGGAGACTGCTATCCGCACCGCGCGGCTGTGAACCAGGCTCATAGAGCGCAAGCATGTTGTGTGTGTAGATATGCGGTAGACTTTGTCCGCCCGCTCTTGATGGTTATACAATAGCTAGCCGCTTTCGAGCGAATGAATGCTCCAATCCAAGAGCTTACATTGCATGCATTAACAGCTATGATTGGACTGAGGCAACTGCTCAGTTTTATCAGTCCAAAACCATCCACGGACTGCGTCACCGAAAAAGTCAGTCAAAAAAAAAAAAAGCATTCAATATTTTATAGTATGAGACGAATAGACATTTTGCAAAGTAAAAAAAGACAGTATTTCAACGATGTTATTCTCTTCTTAACATTTTTTTTTCTAAACATCCCTGTTTGAACTGAACCTTCATAATTATTACTAAGTACAGTATATATTTTTTTCAATTGGGTAAGTATTCAAGATGAAAGACGCTGTCGTAAGAGGTTTAAAGTTTAAAATATTTTATGAAAACTGTTCCATTAAATATGTCGATAAAATTGGATCGATGATACCTTGTTTTTTTGTCTTAAATAGTTGTCAAGCCGAGAGGCCTCTGTCTGAAAGGTTTTTCGTTCCAAACATTAATTTGGGGGAATTTTGAACCTATTTGTTCTCATTTATAAATAACTTTAAAACATAGCGCAAACTTATATAAATATCTATAGTTGTGCTTACATCCCAGAGGGGTAGTCAGAGACTGTTGTAACCAATAAATAAATGTTGCTATAACATCAATGTGCAACAAATATCTAATCTATAACTCTATTACCGTAAGAGGTAATCACCACACAATAATATCGATTTTATAGCTTTGCTTGAAATACTTACAAGATGGGTGGCCCACTTTTATAAAAGTTCTATACCATGGTCAATAAAAGTGTGAAGAACATAAATACATTAGACAGCAGATCACTCTTTACATTTTAATTGCAAACAAGTAATATGTTCTAAGATCTAGCTAACGCCGACTGTACCCACATCAAACTAATATTTTAAAAGGGTAAGCAGAAACAGCAATAGATATTCAATATTTTTTATGGTGATCTCTTGATAATTTCGTACCACCAGGATGTCTATTTTAAGGGTAAGCTGAGGCAACAATCTTTATATAGGGGTATTTGAGTCCGTAATGTACCTATGCACTATGTTCTTTTCATATTTCACCAATCAAACTATTCTAAAAAACAAGAGAGTGTAAGACACATTATAGGGGTAAGCAGAAGCATCCATCTCATTGATGAAGGTTAATTTAATGTTGGTTATTCATATAAGCATTATGGAAGGCCATAATAACCTGACCCATGACATATTGTTAGAGCGCTACGATCCCGTATGTACTGTTTCCTTTTTAGAATTCCGCATCAGATTTCCGCGACAAGACGTCGCCTGTATCATATAAGGGAGCTAAGGGCGTGATCACAATGGTGTATCCTGAAGCAAACTAAAAACAGCTTTATGTACTAGTGTAAATAAGGCGGTTGTGATTGAATTATATCACTCGACAGTATATTTTTAATTGCATTTGGTTATTATAAACACGTCCTAATATTATGAGGGTATAAAAGCATCCGCTGGTAATTTTCGTCACACAATTATTTTAATTAGTGCCTCGGTGCAGTTCCAGTTTGCAGTAATTCCAGTAATCCGGATCCGGAGTGAGTATGTATGTACCTTTTTTCGCGCCTACTCTTATTTTTTCTAAGTCCTTTTCAAGCGTCTTTTCTTATAAGAGATAGCATTGTGTGTTGTTTTTTACTATTATTTTTTCCTAAGTCCTTTTTACGCGTCTTCTCTTATAAGAGATAGCATCGAGTGTACTGTTTTCACAGATTTTTTCAGTGTTTCTTTTTTAACTAGTGTTTCCTACACGAGTTAGAACTTTGACTGTGCTACAAAATCTTCATCATAAGGGCAATACGGAGCAATTCATAGTCGTGAAAACTAATGCTTTAAAAAAAATTTCAGGTCTACTAATCCTTTCGACTCCGATGCTGAGAGTGTCGCGGCTCCCGTTTCGGCTAAAAAAAAAATTATCAAACCGGTGAAGAAGCAGTGCAAGAAAGCAGTAGCCGCTGCCAGTGCGAGCCGTCGTCAGCGCCAGCTATTTGGCAGTGACTCTGAGTCCGACGGCGAGCTGCTGCCATCGACATCGCAGCTGAAGAGGAAGCGGGCTTACACGTTCCCCGACTCTGAGGTTAGCTTTTTTTTATTCTTAGACAAAGACAGTTCCAAGTCAGCCGTTCAATTTTATTTGTTTATCCTTTATCATATTTCCCGCTCTATTCACTATTAGTTTTTTTAATGAGATGGGGTTTTTTTATTTCACTCCGATAATAATTAAATAACTCAGTACTTTTTCACATACCTAGTTATTATGCATGTAACGGATCTAATCGTGTTAATTGAGTAGTTTCTCCGCACCTGTGTTCAAATTTGTAAAAATCTACCAATCCCGTTTAGATGTGAAACATGTTTTTTTACCTCAAGTCTTCGCGGGCTAAATATATCAGTCCTTTTATGTGATATGTAGGTATACCACATATGAAGAAGATTTGACAAATGCTGACTGTAATTTTTTTGTTATCAGGATGAGGATTCTACGAACAAACCCGTGCGAGCTGCTGCTTTGAAGAGCTACCTGTATAGAAGATCGGGTACCGGGTACACACAGCAGTGGGATCCTACTCGGCGTGGGGACTACTATGTGGAGCTTCGCGTGTCCAACTGTCGGGAGCTAGAAGGGTTAACTGAAGACCTTTATAAACACTCTATAATTTCATTAAAGGCGGCTGTGAAAGAAAACAGCCCGCTATGGCGAGCAACCTCACAGTTAGTGGTAGCCGCCAAGGAAGACTTTAAGGGAATACAGCCTATACTTTATTCCCGTAAGAACGCTAAGAACTTTTAACTCTTATGTTCTGTATTGATTTTATTATTGATTTTATCTTATTGTATTAATTTCAGAATCTACTTCGGTAGATAAATAATTAAAAATAAAAACCAAAATTGAAATTAAGAAATCTAGAACCTGTATGTGGTTATCTACTTTTGGAATTTACTTATAATAAAGCTTTGCTTTTTTTTTTATTTTCTTCGTTTGTGTATTTTCTTCCAGAATCTACTTCGGTAGATAAATATACAAAAATAAAAACTGAAATTGAAATTAAGAAATCTAGACCCTATAATTGTGGTTAATCTCCTTTAGAATTTACTTATAAAATATATATATTAAAGCTATGCTAATTTGTGTATTTTCTTCCAGAATCTACTTCGGTAGATAAATATACAAAAATAAAAACTGAAATTGAAATTAAGAAATCTAAACCCTATAATATGTGGTTAATCTCATTTTAGAATTTACTTATAAAATATATACTAAAGCTAAGCTAATTTGTGTATTTTATTCCAGAATCTACTTCGGTAGATCAATAATAAAAAAACTAAATATAAAAATTTAAGAACAAATATATAAAATTACCTGAGTACCTACTTATTTAATATTTTTTTCCAACTGTCGAGTCTGTAATGTTGACTATCCTAAACAATTGACAATTTTTATCAGAAATCTATAAAGTTACCTGAGTACTTATATAATATTTTCCACCATGTTTCACTGTCGAGTCTGTAATGTTGACTATCATAAACATTCTAATCATAAAAAGAGCAATATTCATAAGTCCAACTGCTTGTTGCAAACTAAATTCGATAATGTATACCTAATAGCGAATGCTTTTAAAAATAGAATCGCTAGTTACAAGATTTGTCCCTCAGAAAATAATATTTCGCCAGAATTATTTCTTTCGCAAGTCTCAGAAGAAGCCTGCTATCTAATTAAAAGGTCGATGAAGAAATATATTTCAGTTAAAGTGAACTTTGAACTCTTTGTTTCTTATATCTTGCCGAAAAATGACGAATCTTCTATAAAGTCCTTCAATACAAAGTATAAAGTTGTAGTGCAAAGTACAAACTTACTCGATATGTACAATACATTTGTGGAAGAACTAACTACCAAATGTTCAGAATTTGAGCTTTCTGAATCTGGATGGACGATTGAATCTATACAACATTTAGAAGTAAATATAGCCAGTTATAATCCTCTGAGAGCTGGTTCATATTTGCCTTTGCCGAAAAAGATTCAAAATACAAAGTCATGTGTTAACATACAAAACAGTGATAAACATTGTTTTTTATGGAGTATTATAGCCCACATGTATCCAGCAAACACTAATGCGAGCAGAGTAACATCATACCCTCATTACTCAAATTTGCTGAACATAGAAAATATGACTTTTCCACCGAGTTTGGATGACATAAAAATGTTTGAAAATGATAATCCGAACATCAGTGTAAACATTTACGGCTTAGATAAAAATAATAATGTCACAGGTCCACTTTATAAGACTTTAAAACGCAAACCGGAACATGTGAATTTGTTATTTATAAACAAAAATGGTAAAAGACACTTCTGTCTGATTAAAAATTTTCAAAAACTTGTTCACAAGCAATTAACAAAACATAAGTCAAAAATTCACTTGTGTGATGAATGTTTTGTTTATTATGATTCCATCGATAAATTACTAAATCATAACTGTTCTAGAATTCGAACTGAACTTCCTCCAGATAACACAAAGATAAGCTTTGCAAATTATGAAAGAACGCAAAAAGTTCCCATAGTAATTTATGGTGACTTTGAGAGTTTATTACATGAATACTCAGATAAAAATAAGTCTGCGTACGTGGAAAATATACAAGTTCATAAAGCTACCTGTTTCGCTTATTACATTCACTGTGAAGCAGACCCAGAGTTAAATGAATTAGTATCTTACAGAGGTCTTAATGCTTCGGAAAAATTTGTCGATTCTATTTGTAAAGACGTGAAAAGATTACACAACATACTATCTGTGAAAAAACCTATGAGCCCTCTAAGTGAGAAAGAATTAATAGCATTCAACACCGCTACAATGTGTCACATATGTAAAGAAAATTTCGATGACAATGATTCTATTGTTGCGGATCATGACCATTTTACTGGAAATTATAGAGGTCCTGCTCATAATGTATGTAATTTGAACGCAAAAGCATGCTCGTTTATACCTATCATATTTCACAACCTTTCCGGTTACGACTCCCATTTATTTATTGAACAACTTGCTGCTGTGTGTGGTCGAATTAATCTAATACCGAAAAATAAAGAAAAATATATTTCTTTTACAAAGTTTATTCCTATAGACAGTCAGAATGTTGCCCAGCTCAAATTTATAGATTCTTTCAATTTCCTGAGTTCAAGCTTGGACAATTTAGTGAAAACGATGAAACCAGAAGATCTGAAAAATTTGCGATCCTTTTTCAAAGATCAACATTTATTTGATTTAGTCCGCAGAAAGGGAGTATACTGCTATGATTATGTTGATTCTTGGGAACGCTATGATGAAAAACACTTACCCAGCCCCTCCAAGTTTTATAGCCAACTTTCATCGCAAACTGTTTCAGATGAAGACTATAACCATGCATTGAAAGTTTGGAAGACATTTAATATTTCTAACTTAGGAGAATATACTGATTTATATCTCAAGTGTGATGTGTTATTGCTGTGCGATGTTTTTGAAAAATTTCGATGTATGAGCTTAGAACATTATGGTCTCGATCCGTGCTACTATGTTTCATCGCCTTCTTTAAGTTGGGACGCTATGTTGTTACATACGAAAGTCGAATTAGATCTTATTTCAGATGTGGAAATGTATCAAATGTTGGAAAGTGGAATCAGGGGAGGTCTAGCCCAATGTTCTCAAAAATATGCCAAAGCAAATAACAAGTATCTTTCTGATTATGATCATGATGATGCTGAAAGTTTTCTAATTTATCTTGACTGTGTAAATTTATACGGGTATGCTATGATGCAAAAGCTTCCTACAAGCAACTTCAGATTTTTTAATGATGATGAAATTAAACTTTTTGATATCAATAAGACTGCTAAGGATAGTGATGTGGGTTATATTCTTGAAGTAGATTTACATTATCCTCCAGAACTTCATGATGACCACTCTGATCTGCCATTCGCAGCCGAAAAGTTTATTCCAGAAGGCAGTAGAAATTCAAAGTTGATAGCTAACCTATACGATAAATACAAATATGTAATACATTATGTTCACTTACAAGAATGTTTGAAAAATGGGCTCAAATTATTGAAAATTCATAGATTGTTGACTTTCAAACAAGAATCTTTTTTAAAACCATACATAAAACTCAACACCAGTCTAAGACAAAATGCCACCTCTGATTTTGAAAGAGACTTTTTCAAAAAGCAAAATAATTCTATATTTGGTAAAACTATTGAAAACAAAAGAAAGCAAGTAGATGTAAAGCTAGTAAACGTGTGGAAAGATATCTCTAACAAGACAAATAAGTTTCGTGGTGCAGAACAATATGTTAGCGCGCCAAACTTCAAGAATATGACAATTTTTTCGGAATCATTGGTGGCGATACAAATGCAACAATCGAAAATCGTTTTAGACAGACCAATTTATATAGGGTTTTCAATACTAGAGCTTTCTAAATGCCATTTGTATCGATTCCATTATTCTGTTATGAAGCAAATGTATGATAATAATAAAATAAAACTTTGTTATACAGATACGGATAGCCTGTTGTATTTGATTTATACTGAAGATTTTTACAACGACCTGAGATACAATTTGAAGTATTTTGACACTAGTAATTTTGAAAAAACTAATAGTCATAGAATGCTCATAGTGAACAGCAAAATACCTGGTTACTTTAAAGATGAAATGGGTGGTCAACTTATATCTGAGTATGTTGGTTTACGAGCTAAACTTTACTGTATAGATTGTGTCAGTTCTTCTATAAAAAAAGCTAAGGGCATAAAGAAATCGGTTACTAGGAAATTGACGATTGACAAATATAAAAGGGCTTTGAATTTTAATGAAACTTTGAGAGACAAAATGTGTATAATTAAGTCTAAAAATCATAAATTGTTTACTCAACGTATTAATAAGTTAGTGCTGTCTAGAGATGATGACAAAAGACAGTCTATAAAGAATAGTTATGAAACCCTACCTTGGGGACATTGTAAAACTATATTTTAAGGGAAATAAAAATGTATATTAACTCATGAATAAAGCAGAAGTTGCTAACGTGTGTGACTCAATTAAAATATTTTATATTCTACTTTTATTTTCAATGTATTGTTATTAAAGATTATATTCTAATAAAACATAACATATACTCTAATAGCAGCGTTTTATTCTTCTACGAATGATGACCTATATTTGTTATAAAAGAAACAGCAGTTCATTAAAAAATAATTTTAATGAGGACTAAAACATTTGCCAAACCATAGAATATGATTTGTAAGACACATAATTATCAATATTTCTGTTACAAAACAGTTGCATTTTAATAAGTTGAGACACTATTTTTTAGACACTACACAATAATATTCACTCAGTCAGCAGCCAATTTTTTTCGCAATCTTTTCTATCAAGTGTTCAGCTTCCTCCAATATATTATCATAGTCTTCACTCACAATGTACTGCACATCAGTTTCGTCAGATTGGGTGTTTCCTTCTAAATTTTCAATAGAAATTTTTATAAGACGTCTTCCTTTTTTAACTTTTTTTATAATGTGGGACGTGAGAGAAACTGTAGACGTAGTCGTTTGATTTTTCTTAAATTCGTACTTTCTCTTCAGTTTTTTTGCTTCTTTCTCATGTTTGGAGTCTTCAGCTGGAGCTTCAACCGCAACATCTTCAACTTTATTCAAATATTTGTCTTGGTACCGTAAATAGCTTCCTATGTCTTGTGAGTAGTAGAAAGGATCATTCTCATTCGCCATGCTCTGTAAACAACGAAAAAAGAGTTAGATACAATTACTATCTCTAACAATAAAATATATAAAAATGTAAAAGAATACTAACCATTTATTCTGCAAACTTTAAACAGCAAACGTCGACTTGCACTCTCTTCGAGACCTTTAGAGAAACTAAGCACAAGTATTAAGCATATTTTTTTTAATTTCCTCCTAAATATAGTAAGACATATGATATTTATGCTTACGACACTCAAAACCTTTTTTGATGAGCACTCTACTAATAGACCAAAATCTAATTGTCTGTCTGTCTGTCCCTCATTCAATACTGTTAAATAAATATAACATTTGACTTCAGACTATATTTTAACCCTTACTTTGCTTACTTGAAAAATAAAATAGATCTCATATTATAAGGGTATGTTGCCTGTATATGCTCACAATGTGTGGATATAGTTCTGCCTATATAAAGCAGGACCACCTAAATAAAATTGCATTCCATTCCACCATCGCCAAGATATTATACTATCAAGTAGGTACATAATATGCATATTTTCTAAAAAAAAAACCATTTGAAATTTAGGCGCCTAGCAGAAAACAAGTTAAATTGGAAAGGTATTCTATAAGAAAAAATATGAAGTTGATTAAACAACCCGTATCGCTGGAAGTCAGCAACATAGATTTGGAACAAGCCAGAACCTCAGTCAAACATAGCATTCTTTTACCAAATACTATACGATCCATAATATGCGGGCCCTCAAATTGTGGTAAAACAAATATTGTGCTTAATTTATTGATGCATCAAAATGGACTCAAATTCCATAACATTTATCTTTATTCAAAAACGGCATTCCAGCCTAAGTATTGTTTCTTGAAAAATATTTTTAGTGCAATTCCAGAGGTTAATATGTTTGTATTTGAAAATGGTGAAGATGTTATTTCTCCGAATGATGCGATGAGAAATTCTATTTTTATTTTTGATGACGTTACATGTGAAAGCCAAGTAAATATTCGGAATTTTTTTTCCATGGGCAGACACAAGCAAATTGACTGCTTTTATCTTTCTCAAACATATTCTAAAATACCTAAACAATTAATCCGCGACAATGTCAACTTTCTGATTCTATTTAAGCAAGACGATGTAAATTTAAAACACATTTATGATGAACATGTTGGTTCTGATATGAATTGGCTAACGTTCAAAGAACTATGCTCAAAAATCTGGAAAGACCCATACATGTTTATGTTAATCAATAAAGATTGTAGTCTTGGAAAGGGTAGATATAGAAAATCATTTGATATGTTTATAAGACTTGATTCATAATGTGATAAAAGTTATTATAATAAGCATCGTACGGAATTTTTTTTAGTTAAATTCAAACACTGACACACCGAACATCGAAATAAATACAATAATGGGTGACGATATAAAGAAAAAAATAATAAAATCTATAAAAACTATAAAAAATAAAGCTAAACAACTGCGAAAAGAAGAAGACGTCTTAAAGTATAAACAACGCATTTTTTTTAAGCCAATCACAGATCCTTTGGAATCCATAATATCAAATAAAAATACTGAAAATCATGTAAAAACATATGTACCAAACGAGAACAGCAAGAATGATGATAATGATGAAGATGATGAATCACAATTTTATTTTTCACCCCTTATCTCTGGAAATAAAAGGAGTGAAAATAAAATGTCTCATTTATCAGCAAGTCCTTTAACACCTAACATATGTAATACAGAATTAAAAAATTGTAGCACTCCTGTTCAGGAAAAAGTATTTGAATATAAAAACCTTAATATACCTTTTGGAGTGCGCAGTGAAAATGAAAAAATAATGATAGGCAATAGCAATGTACTATTTTCAGATAATATATATGATAACGATTATGCTCAAATTTCACAAGCTAAAATAGGAGACAAGAGTTATGACATTACTCCTGGTTTAAGTGAGTTATTATTTCAAAGTAAACCGGATAGCGGAAAAGTGACAGAAAAAGATAAAATAGTTTATAAAGATATTTTATGTCAAACAAGCGCGCATAGGAGAAATTTTAATCCGGAGAATCAAATCAGAGGTGATAAAGGAATGAAGTACTGCAATTTTATAAAACCACTTTTCTTTGAAATTGAATCTGATGATATCAAACATGGCGGTGCTTTGCCCAAATTGAAGAAATACAAAAAAAATACAGATTTCATTTACTGGGATGATCCGAATGAATTAATTGAACGATTGAAAATTTTGATAGCTTCTAAAGATGCGGGTAACACTGCTCATGATAATGAAATAATATCAATAATTGAAGAGTTAAAAGAGGCTAATGTAATAAAAGGGTGAATAAAAGAAACTATATTAGTTAGTTCTGCTCAGTGTTTTCTGAGCTATTGAATATGAATGTTGATAAATTCGGTCTCCATGTACACAAAAAACTTAAAATTAATAATGTAACTACAGAATGTGTTGGAAACGATGCTCAGTACAATATATTACAACATATTGGAGTGCCTATTGACCCTAATGATTGTGCTAATAAAGAATACGTAGACAAACAAATAGATAAACTGGCAAAACAACTAAAAAAGATTGATGATGCTGTATTACAATTAAATCATGAAATAAAAGGAGCTGACAGAAAAATTGACACCCTAAGTGATAAAATTAAGAAAAAATGAGTAAAGAGAGTGTTGTAAATGAAATTCATAAAAATGTGAGAAAAAATTTTCCTCGTAGACATGTTATAATGAAAGATATTGATGATTTATGGCAAGCTGATCTTATTGATATACAATCGCTGGCAAACGAAAATTCTCAAAATAAATATATATTAATAGTCATCGACACGTTTTCGAAATATGTCTGGGCATTTCCTCTTACATCAAAAAATAAAGAAACCGTGTCTAAAGCTTTTGAGTCATTACTAAAAAAAGGTCGCACGCCTAAAAACTTACAAACAGATTTAGGAAAAGAGTTTTATAATTCAGATTTTAGTAAATTGATAAAACAACACAAAATTAACCATAGGCTGCCCATAGCACAGGGAATCCTAGTTTGGGAGCCAGTAACCACTTTTTTAACCTCTTTTTTAAATAAAGTTTTTTTTCATTTTTCATTTTTCATTATTCAACATTTTCTACTAAAAAGGCTTCTATAGTGGAAAGAGTTATCAGAACATTGAGAAGTAAATTATACAAAAAATTCAGTTTACAAGGAAACTATAAATGGATCAACGGCTCATTAAAAAATATCGTACAGGAATATAACTCTACATATCATAGAACAATTGGTCTCGCTCCAGAAAAAGTTAACCATAGCAATAAAAAAATAATATTGAAAAAATATCAATTATTGCAATCACACACACCTCAGCGAAAATGTTATAAATTAAAAGTTGGGGATTATGTTCGAATAAGCAAGTATAAAGGTACATTTGAGAAAGGATTCACTCCTAATTGGTCAACAGAGGTATTTAAAATAATAAAGATACAATATACACATCCACTCACATATATTTTGCAAGATGCAAGACATCGACCTATATTAGGAGCATTTTATGTTGAGGAATTGCAAAAAACTCGGCATCCTAATATCTATCTAGTTGAAAAAATTTTAAAGAAAAAAGGAGATCAGTTATATGTGAAATGGCTAGGTTTACCTAAAAATGAAAACAGTTGGATACATAAGTCAAACCGTTTATAGTTACCATTCCACAAATAATGCTTTTAGTCGTCGTTTGGTCGTAAGCAGGAACAGACCATTTTGAATTTTAACTATGAATAAAATATCGACTACTAGACAGAAGTCATCTCGCGTTAAAAAAAGAAATGCTTTAGAGAGCACCTTCAAAAACATTGTTTCTCGTACAAAGAAACACATAAGAAATTTAAAACCCAAATGTAAAAAAGCTGCCATAGAATTGGCAATAGCGGCCGCAAAAGAAATTGCCTCAGACCTACCGCAAAATGCCATTAGCTTGCCTCGAATAATACCTTTACCAAAAACCGGAGGTTTTTTACCACTTATTCCAATATTTGCTGGACTATCAGCGGCCGGTAGTCTAGCTGGTGGAGCTGCTGGTATAGCGAAAGCGTTTAATAATGTAAAGAATGCAAAACGACGCTTTCAGGAATTAAAACGACACAATGAGAGAATGGAAGCATTATGTATTGGAAGAGGATTGCATGTCAAACCGCATGCTGATGGCTTAGGAATATATACTACGAAGAAGGAAAAAAACTGAATAATCGGCTGCCCAATCGAGCGCTAACTAATATTGATATTTTGCACCATGCAAAAAAAATTCCTTTTTTTCGAGGAGTCTTTATGAGAGATGAATTACCTAAACATCCTCAAAAAATGGAATGTGGTGTTCTAAATTTGGATAGCTCTCAAAACCCTGGTACTCATTGGGTAGCCTATGCAAAGTTAAATGAATACGTGGAATACTTTGACAGTTATGGTGATCTGAAACCACCTCTAGAGTTAGTTAAATATATCGGTCGAAATATAAAATACAACTACGACAATTATCAACAAGACAACACGTTTAAATGTGGTCATTATTGCTTGAAATTTCTTAAAAATTTTTGGCAAAAGGCGTTATAGTGAAATATAAAGCTCTCCTCAAAAAACTTAAAGTCATTTAGATTCTGTCCGCCGTTATGTCTCACACGTTTACAATAACTGGGAGAAAATCGATACTGGAATCAAATTATGTCCCACCTTTAATATTAGATGGTAAATATGAATGCGGCTTAGTATATTTTTCAGCTTTTAATTGCATACCAAACATAACTGAAAATCACAATTTGTTTGTCTATGGGGAAAAAGAAAATAAGATCAAGTTTCCGACAGGTATTTACGATTTACAAGATTTGAATGAGTATATTCAAGAAAGAATTGGTAACTGTCAGATTTATATAAGACCTAATAATAACACTATGACATGTTCTATATATTGTAATGAATCTATACATTTTGATAAAGAAAATAGTATTGCACCAATACTTGGTTTCCCTAATATCAAATTAGAAGCAAATAAATGGCATGAGTCCACGAGTCCTGTGAACATTCTACCAGTGTCCGTTATAAGGATCGAATGTGATCTTGTACAGGGATCCTACACAAACGGAGAACCTACACACATTATTCACGAATTTATACCAAACGTTCCTCCAAGCCATAGGTTTGTGGAAATTCCTAGGAATGTAATTTATTTTCCAATCAAACATAATATCATTTCTTCAATTACTATAAAAATATTAGATTTGGATGGGCAACACATTAACTTCAGGGCAGAAAATATTCAGCTGTGTCTCCATTTGAGAAAAGTAAAATGATTATATTCAACGATAACAAAAACAACATGACTAATAAAAACTATAGCACAGTAAGTAAGAAAATTAATACCAAGTCTGCTTTTAAATCAACTAGACGTATTCGCAAATTGAAGAAAGTTAAAAAAAATAATAAAAAATTCCTCGAAGCACTTGGATTCAGAACATGAATATTCTTCAGATAAATAACTCTACTCAGTTTGATAACTCCATAGAGAGTTATGAAGTTCATTCTTATAACCCCTATAATAACAGTTTTAACGAAAATGATGAAATACGTATACCTATTCATCAACAAGACATCTATGTATTACCAGCAGCTAGTTCTATTTACATAGAAGGGATTGCTTCAGTGTGTAACAAAGATGCGAGTGGAAAAATTGTTAAAAAAAATGTAAATTTTACTAACAATGCAATATCATTCCTTTTCCAAGATATTAGATATGAAATAAATGGTATTGAAATTGATCGCATAAGAAATGTTGGTATAACTACAACAATGAAATCATATATTTCGTTAAACAATGGAGAAAGTAAGGCAGCTGAAGCTTGGGGCTGGAAAATTCAAGGATTAAAAAATTCAAGCGGCGAGTTCAGCATTCTTTTACCTCTCAATAAATTATTAGGGTTTGCTGAAGACTACAACAAAATTATTTTAAATTGCAAACATGAACTTATTTTAAATAGATCTAGTACAAACCTGAATAGTTTAATTTCTGGAGCTGACGATATTGTAAATTTTAATATTCAAAGGATTCAATGGCGTATGCCCCACATTAAAGTTTCTGATCAGCAAAGATTAATTTTGTTAAAACATTTAGAAAAAGACAATCCTATACATATAGCATTTAGAAACTGGGATTTGTATGAGTATCCCTTATTACCAAAAACTACAAAACATTCATGGGCTATAAAAACAGCATCTCAGTTAGAGAAACCGCGCTATGTAATATTCGGCTTGCAAACTAATAGAAAAAATAATAAAACTGAAGACGGTTCAATCTTTGATCATTGTGCTTTGACTAATGTTACATTATTTTTGAATTCTCATTACTATCCTTATGATGCATTAAACCTTAAGTTTGATGAGAATAAGATTAGTATATTATATGACATGTATACTAAATTTCGCCAGTCGTTCTATAACCTTCCACAAGATCCGCTGCTTGACATTCAAACGTTTAAGGAAAAAGCTCCTCTTTTTGTTATCGACTGTTCGAGACAAAACGAAAATTTAAAATCTGGTCCGGTTGATGTGCGATTAGAAATTGAAACCTCGAGAGATATTCCCAGTAACACCTGTGCTTACTGTTTGATAATCAACGATCGACTTATTGAATATAAGCCGCTAAGTAACATTGTGCGCAAGTTATCATGAATGTTATTGTAGACGTACAAGGGTTTAAAACCTATCAAAATGAATTTATACCGAAAGAATTTGCTTTAGTATGCAACGACCAAATTCAAGTATTACTAATAAAACCTCCTTTTCATTATAATGAGCTGACGAATGAGGAAAAAAAACAGGTAGGCTGGATAGAGCGAAATCGAAAAATGTTGTGGAGCGAAGGAATAGTTATTAGGAATGTAAATTTAATTGTTAACATTCTTCCTGAACGCAGCTGTTAAGTTCTTCATTTAGCCACTAGTTGGCGCCACCGTCTTTGTCGTTGATAAAACATTAAACTATTTTGTGTGTGCTCTTTAATAGAAGCAAGTTTAATACAGAAATCTTGTTCAGACGTTTCATTTAGATACCTGGCCCAATAGGTTATGGGCCCAGGTAACGCTAGAAAGTAAATTCACTGCGAAGTCTGAGCAAAGAGCAGAAGTATTTTTCAAAGTGTTCACGAACAAAACCTCAAATTCAAAATGGAGGTCGCAAGCTCGATGAAAGTTGAAAAATTCGACGGCCACAACTTCAAGCAATGGAAGTTTCAGATGATGTGTGCTTTAAGAGCAAAAGGTTTGAAAATAAATACACCCAAACCAGAGAGGCCCGAAGAACAACAAGAATGGGACAAAAAAGACGGCATGGCCATGTTCATTCTAACCTCGTCAATGGATCTCAATCAAATATCTTTGATAGAAAATTGCGATACGGCACAAGAAGTTATGAAGAAGTTGGAGGCGATTTATGAACACAAATCGGAGTTCAACAAGATGATGGTACATGAAAAATTCTACCAATACACTTATTGTTCGAGTGACACGATGGCACAACATGTCTCCAAAGTAGAAAGTTTAGCAAAACAATTGCGAGAATCTGGAGAAGAAATAAGTGATACGGCAGTAATAACGAAAATACTAAGTACCTTACCAACATCATATCGTTCCCTTCGACAAGCTTGGCTGTCACTTGATTCAGCCAACCAAACTATACAAAATTTAACTTCAAGACTGATTGACGAAGAAGCAAGCCTAGATAAAGATACAATCAGTGAGACTGCTCTCGTAACCACTAAAAACAGTGTAAAGCAAGCAAGAAATAATGGAAATACAAAGAAAGCCAACCCGAGTCATCGCTTTGTATGCTATAATTGTAGCAAGCGAGGTCACTTTGCAAAGGATTGTAAAGCACCTAAGAAATCTGGTCGCAAGAACCAAGAGCAGCTAGACATGTTGGCATTCAGTGCTGAGAATAATTCTTCTCATAATCAAAGTGAAAATGTATGGATTCTGGACAGTGGTGCGTCTATGCACATGACATACAAACGTGATTTTTTCTGTGAACTAGACGAGTCTTTAAACTCTGATGTGAATAGAACTGTCAAACTTGGAAACAAGCAGGATATCAAAGTTCTGGGAAAAGGCTCCATCTTGATAAATAAATTGGTGAATGGGCAGTGGGAGCAAAGTGTTCTAAAGGAAGTGCTCTATGTACCTGACCTTAGAAGAAATTTATTCTCAGAGGGAGCTGCTACTAGAAAAGGATATGTGATAGTGAAAAATAACAAAAAAGCTTTGATTATGAAAGACAATGCGGTTGTTATGTGCGCTCAGTTGAAAGAAAACAATCTTTATGAACTGGATATCAAAACAGTTAAACATGAAAGTTGTAATGTGGTGCATTCTGACATTAAAGTGTGGCACGAGAGGTTAGGTCATGTGAATGTCAAGGAACTACAAAAGATGAGTAAAAATGGTGCAATTCCTGCAGTTTTTAATGGTAATGATACTTTTGTGTGTGAAGCTTGTCAATATGGAAAGCAAGCTAGATTACCATTCAAGAAATCTCACAGAGGACAACCACAGCCTGGTGATATAGTCTACAGCGACGTATGCGGTCCCCTAGAAGTACCTTCAGTGTCAGGAATGCGTTATTTTGTACTTTTTAAAGATGGTGCAACAAGTTATCGCCATATTTATTTCCTCAAGCAGAAAAGTGAAGTGTTGGACTGCTTCAAAAAGTATAATGCCTTGGTGTGTAACAGATTTCTACATAATGTGCGCATTATACATAGTGATAATGGAGGAGAGTATAAAAATCATGAATTTGAAGCATTCCTGGATTGTAAGGGTATAACGCATGAATGTACAGCCCCATACACCCCCGAGCAGAACGGGAGAGCGGAAAGGGAATTAAGAACCATAATGGAGAGTGCCAGGTCTATGCTCTATGCCAAAGACATTCCTATGAATCTGTGGGCAGAAGCTGTACACTGTGCTGTATATTTGCTAAACAGAACCTCATCGAGTCAAACACCAGATGTTACTCCCTATCAACTCTGGTATGGAGATAAGCCAAGTCTTCAGCATATCAGAATATTTGGCTCGACGGGATATGTGCATGTTCCAAAAGACAAAAGAAGAAAATTGGATAAGAAAAGTACAAAGATGCTGTTGGTGGGATATGACCAAGAAAACTATAGGATGTATGATGAAAATACAAGAAAAATAACAGTGTCTAGAGATGTGCGATTCGATGAAAATAGTGTTCCTGACAAGAGGCAAAACTATGCAGAAATTGAATTAGGTGGTCTTGATGATGAGCAACCAAGTACATCACGTGTGTCTCACAGTGACTCTCAGTGTGAAGATGAGACCCCAGAAGTGTCATTGGATGACAGCATGCAGAGTATTGAAAATGATGGTGATAGCTCATATGTTCCACCACCAAATGTTGTTATCGATGAACAAGAGCGCAATATTACACGGCGGTACCGGCCAATCAATCCGGAAGTAAATTTTACAGAAGTAGAGATACCAAACACGTATGAAGAAGCAATTAATTGTAGAAACCATAGTGACTGGAAGAAAGCCATTAAAGAAGAGCTTCAGTCACATGAGATGAACAATACATGGACAATAACTGACCGAACTACGAAGAAGCCTATTACATGTAAGTGGGTTTTCTGTGTAAAGAGGAACAGAGATGGAGAGATAGAGAGATTTAAAGCACGTTTGTGTGCCCGTGGTTTTAACCAGGTGAAGGACATTGACTACACCGAGACCTTCTCTCCGACTACCAGGTATGATTCCATTAGACTGTTGTTGAGTATTGCTGCAAAAGAAAACTTGGAAATCCAGCAGTTTGATGTTAAGACAGCATTCCTGTATGGTGAGCTCTCCGAGGACATCTTCATGGAGGTGCCAGAGGGTGTTGACGCCGACACATCCAAAGTATGTAAGTTGAACAAGTCCTTGTATGGCCTCAAACAGGCTTCCAGGTGTTGGAACAGAAAATTCTGTTCATTTTTAACTACATATGGTTTCAAACCATGCCAGTCTGATAACTGTGTATTTGTAGGATACTTTAATAATATTAAAGTACTTTTAGTTATCTATGTTGATGACGCCCTATTAATGTCAAAGTGTAAGGATACACTGCATATTGTTATAAATGATTTAATGAAAAATTTTAAAATTAAGGTTTTAAAATGTAACTCCTTTGTTGGCATGGAAATAAATAAAACAAATGAGTGTATATCAATAAATCAAAAGCGTTACATAGAGTCCATAATTAAAAAGTTTAATATGTCAGATGCTAAAAGTTGTAGTACACCAGTAGATGTCAATGTACAATTGTCAAAGAATATTGAGGATGAACTGCCTATTAGTTTCCCCTTCAGGGAGGCAGTGGGAGCTTTATTGTTTTTGTCATCTGTGTCAAGACCTGACATAACTTATGCAGTTAATCTTGTTAGCAGATATGTGAGTAACCCATGTACTGCGCATGTAAACGCTTTGAAGCGAATAATTCGCTATTTATTACAAACAAAAGATAAGTCTATTTGTTATAATAGTGATAATGAGCTGGTGGGCTATTCGGACTCGGATTATGCGGGGGATATAGACACCAGGAGGTCAACTACTGGTTACATATTTCTGATGAATGGTGGACCTGTCACATGGGCAAGTAGAAAACAGACAACAGTTGCATTATCCACCATGGAATCCGAGTTCATGGCCGCTAGTGATGCAGCTAAAGAGATATTATGGTTAAGACAATTTTTGTTGGATTTAGATGTGCCACAAGAATCTGTTACCTTATATGTAGATAACCAGAGTGCAATTAAACTTATCCAGAACCCTGTTTTCCACAAAAGGAGCAAACATATTGATATAAGATACAATTTTATTCGGGAGAAAGTTGAAAACAAAATTATTCAAGTTAAATATGTTGAAAGCTCTCATCAACTTGCAGATTTCCTGACTAAGGCATTGCCTGTGGGTAAGTTTACTTGCATCCGAGATAATATATTATATTAATGGTTTGCCTTTAAGTAGTTTGTAAGTACCTATAGAAGGCCTGCCAAGAAAAATATGATGGTTGGCCTTATTGTTGTAGTTTTGACCAGGTTTGAGTTAAAGCTGCATTTAATTTAAGTTAGTGTTTTAAATTTAAGTGGGAGTATTAGGAATGTAAATTTAATTGTTAACATTCTTCCTGAACGCAGCTGTTAAGTTCTTCATTTAGCCACTAGTTGGCGCCACCGTCTTTGTCGTTGATAAAACATTAAACTATTTTGTGTGTGCTCTTTAATAGAAGCAAGTTTAATACAGAAATCTTGTTCAGACGTTTCATTTAGATACCTGGCCCAATAATAGTTTCGTATGATTTTTACACACCTTATTTGAAACACTTTTTAAGACATAAAAATATTTATTGTAAAGGATTAGAAAAAATGACATGGTTGAAACAAATCCTGAATAATACAAATGTTTTTAATTTAGAAGATTATGGTTGCCCAAATTTATTAACTCTGTACAATTTATATGACACAAATTCTGATATTTATAGTTGTATTTATCACCCCACAATATGTGCTTTAAAAAATGTAACTTGTTTGAGAAAATGGTGTAAATTAAATAATAAAGTTTTATGAAAAATAACTGAGTATTTAAATCATACCTATTTAAAACATCCTTACAATACCTGACAAATACAAATCTTCACATAGAAAGAAAAGGGTTCTCCATATGCCTCACACGCATCGCCAATTTTTTTCCGTGTGAAGTTTGTTTAGCAAAAAACCCAACATGCGAATTATAACGCAAAACGTAGGTAGGATCCTCAGATCATAGAAGTAAGTATCATAGTAGTTACTCAGATCATAGTAGTTACTTCTATGATCTGAGGTAGGATCTATCATAAGGATTGGGTTGAATCGTAACAGACCTTGCGCCCGAAAGGTCAGCAGCTCTAGCAATTATGAGTCGAACCGTTGTGACAGTTGCGAGTTGGGTTGAAGCGAAAGGATAGCTCTTGTATTGATGAAACTGTGTAGTTTTTGTTAGATCGGTTCAGTTCAATTCGCAACTGATCATGCAGGCGAAAGGACAGCTCATGTAGGGTGAATTGGGGCATTCTGGAACGCAAAAAGTTCCCATAGTAATTTATGGTGACTTTGAGAGTTTATTACATGAATACTCAGATAAAAATAAGTCTGCGTACGTGGAAAATATACAAGTTCATAAAGCTACCTGTTTCGCTTATTACATTCACTGTGAAGCAGACCCAGAGTTAAATGAATTAGTATCTTACAGAGGTCTTAATGCTTCGGAAAAATTTGTCGATTCTATTTGTAAAGACGTGAAAAGATTACACAACATACTATCTGTGAAAAAACCTATGAGCCCTCTAAGTGAGAAAGAATTAATAGCATTCAACACCGCTACAATGTGTCACATATGTAAAGAAAATTTCGATGACAATGATTCTATTGTTGCGGATCATGACCATTTTACTGGAAATTATAGAGGTCCTGCTCATAATGTATGTAATTTGAACGCAAAAGCATGCTCGTTTATACCTATCATATTTCACAACCTTTCCGGTTACGACTCCCATTTATTTATTGAACAACTTGCTGCTGTGTGTGGTCGAATTAATCTAATACCGAAAAATAAAGAAAAATATATTTCTTTTACAAAGTTTATTCCTATAGACAGTCAGAATGTTGCCCAGCTCAAATTTATAGATTCTTTCAATTTCCTGAGTTCAAGCTTGGACAATTTAGTGAAAACGATGAAACCAGAAGATCTGAAAAATTTGCGATCCTTTTTCAAAGATCAACATTTATTTGATTTAGTCCGCAGAAAGGGAGTATACTGCTATGATTATGTTGATTCTTGGGAACGCTATGATGAAAAACACTTACCCAGCCCCTCCAAGTTTTATAGCCAACTTTCATCGCAAACTGTTTCAGATGAAGACTATAACCATGCATTGAAAGTTTGGAAGACATTTAATATTTCTAACTTAGGAGAATATACTGATTTATATCTCAAGTGTGATGTGTTATTGCTGTGCGATGTTTTTGAAAAATTTCGATGTATGAGCTTAGAACATTATGGTCTCGATCCGTGCTACTATGTTTCATCGCCTTCTTTAAGTTGGGACGCTATGTTGTTACATACGAAAGTCGAATTAGATCTTATTTCAGATGTGGAAATGTATCAAATGTTGGAAAGTGGAATCAGGGGAGGTCTAGCCCAATGTTCTCAAAAATATGCCAAAGCAAATAACAAGTATCTTTCTGATTATGATCATGATGATGCTGAAAGTTTTCTAATTTATCTTGACTGTGTAAATTTATACGGGTATGCTATGATGCAAAAGCTTCCTACAAGCAACTTCAGATTTTTTAATGATGATGAAATTAAACTTTTTGATATCAATAAGACTGCTAAGGATAGTGATGTGGGTTATATTCTTGAAGTAGATTTACATTATCCTCCAGAACTTCATGATGACCACTCTGATCTGCCATTCGCAGCCGAAAAGTTTATTCCAGAAGGCAGTAGAAATTCAAAGTTGATAGCTAACCTATACGATAAATACAAATATGTAATACATTATGTTCACTTACAAGAATGTTTGAAAAATGGGCTCAAATTATTGAAAATTCATAGATTGTTGACTTTCAAACAAGAATCTTTTTTAAAACCATACATAAAACTCAACACCAGTCTAAGACAAAATGCCACCTCTGATTTTGAAAGAGACTTTTTCAAAAAGCAAAATAATTCTATATTTGGTAAAACTATTGAAAACAAAAGAAAGCAAGTAGATGTAAAGCTAGTAAACGTGTGGAAAGATATCTCTAACAAGACAAATAAGTTTCGTGGTGCAGAACAATATGTTAGCGCGCCAAACTTCAAGAATATGACAATTTTTTCGGAATCATTGGTGGCGATACAAATGCAACAATCGAAAATCGTTTTAGACAGACCAATTTATATAGGGTTTTCAATACTAGAGCTTTCTAAATGCCATTTGTATCGATTCCATTATTCTGTTATGAAGCAAATGTATGATAATAATAAAATAAAACTTTGTTATACAGATACGGATAGCCTGTTGTATTTGATTTATACTGAAGATTTTTACAACGACCTGAGATACAATTTGAAGTATTTTGACACTAGTAATTTTGAAAAAACTAATAGTCATAGAATGCTCATAGTGAACAGCAAAATACCTGGTTACTTTAAAGATGAAATGGGTGGTCAACTTATATCTGAGTATGTTGGTTTACGAGCTAAACTTTACTGTATAGATTGTGTCAGTTCTTCTATAAAAAAAGCTAAGGGCATAAAGAAATCGGTTACTAGGAAATTGACGATTGACAAATATAAAAGGGCTTTGAATTTTAATGAAACTTTGAGAGACAAAATGTGTATAATTAAGTCTAAAAATCATAAATTGTTTACTCAACGTATTAATAAGTTAGTGCTGTCTAGAGATGATGACAAAAGACAGTCTATAAAGAATAGTTATGAAACCCTACCTTGGGGACATTGTAAAACTATATTTTAAGGGAAATAAAAATGTATATTAACTCATGAATAAAGCAGAAGTTGCTAACGTGTGTGACTCAATTAAAATATTTTATATTCTACTTTTATTTTCAATGTATTGTTATTAAAGATTATATTCTAATAAAACATAACATATACTCTAATAGCAGCGTTTTATTCTTCTACGAATGATGACCTATATTTGTTATAAAAGAAACAGCAGTTCATTAAAAAATAATTTTAATGAGGACTAAAACATTTGCCAAACCATAGAATATGATTTGTAAGACACATAATTATCAATATTTCTGTTACAAAACAGTTGCATTTTAATAAGTTGAGACACTATTTTTTAGACACTACACAATAATATTCACTCAGTCAGCAGCCAATTTTTTTCGCAATCTTTTCTATCAAGTGTTCAGCTTCCTCCAATATATTATCATAGTCTTCACTCACAATGTACTGCACATCAGTTTCGTCAGATTGGGTGTTTCCTTCTAAATTTTCAATAGAAATTTTTATAAGACGTCTTCCTTTTTTAACTTTTTTTATAATGTGGGACGTGAGAGAAACTGTAGACGTAGTCGTTTGATTTTTCTTAAATTCGTACTTTCTCTTCAGTTTTTTTGCTTCTTTCTCATGTTTGGAGTCTTCAGCTGGAGCTTCAACCGCAACATCTTCAACTTTATTCAAATATTTGTCTTGGTACCGTAAATAGCTTCCTATGTCTTGTGAGTAGTAGAAAGGATCATTCTCATTCGCCATGCTCTGTAAACAACGAAAAAAGAGTTAGATACAATTACTATCTCTAACAATAAAATATATAAAAATGTAAAAGAATACTAACCATTTATTCTGCAAACTTTAAACAGCAAACGTCGACTTGCACTCTCTTCGAGACCTTTAGAGAAACTAAGCACAAGTATTAAGCATATTTTTTTTAATTTCCTCCTAAATATAGTAAGACATATGATATTTATGCTTACGACACTCAAAACCTTTTTTGATGAGCACTCTACTAATAGACCAAAATCTAATTGTCTGTCTGTCTGTCCCTCATTCAATACTGTTAAATAAATATAACATTTGACTTCAGACTATATTTTAACCCTTACTTTGCTTACTTGAAAAATAAAATAGATCTCATATTATAAGGGTATGTTGCCTGTATATGCTCACAATGTGTGGATATAGTTCTGCCTATATAAAGCAGGACCACCTAAATAAAATTGCATTCCATTCCACCATCGCCAAGATATTATACTATCAAGTAGGTACATAATATGCATATTTTCTAAAAAAAAAACCATTTGAAATTTAGGCGCCTAGCAGAAAACAAGTTAAATTGGAAAGGTATTCTATAAGAAAAAATATGAAGTTGATTAAACAACCCGTATCGCTGGAAGTCAGCAACATAGATTTGGAACAAGCCAGAACCTCAGTCAAACATAGCATTCTTTTACCAAATACTATACGATCCATAATATGCGGGCCCTCAAATTGTGGTAAAACAAATATTGTGCTTAATTTATTGATGCATCAAAATGGACTCAAATTCCATAACATTTATCTTTATTCAAAAACGGCATTCCAGCCTAAGTATTGTTTCTTGAAAAATATTTTTAGTGCAATTCCAGAGGTTAATATGTTTGTATTTGAAAATGGTGAAGATGTTATTTCTCCGAATGATGCGATGAGAAATTCTATTTTTATTTTTGATGACGTTACATGTGAAAGCCAAGTAAATATTCGGAATTTTTTTTCCATGGGCAGACACAAGCAAATTGACTGCTTTTATCTTTCTCAAACATATTCTAAAATACCTAAACAATTAATCCGCGACAATGTCAACTTTCTGATTCTATTTAAGCAAGACGATGTAAATTTAAAACACATTTATGATGAACATGTTGGTTCTGATATGAATTGGCTAACGTTCAAAGAACTATGCTCAAAAATCTGGAAAGACCCATACATGTTTATGTTAATCAATAAAGATTGTAGTCTTGGAAAGGGTAGATATAGAAAATCATTTGATATGTTTATAAGACTTGATTCATAATGTGATAAAAGTTATTATAATAAGCATCGTACGGAATTTTTTTTAGTTAAATTCAAACACTGACACACCGAACATCGAAATAAATACAATAATGGGTGACGATATAAAGAAAAAAATAATAAAATCTATAAAAACTATAAAAAATAAAGCTAAACAACTGCGAAAAGAAGAAGACGTCTTAAAGTATAAACAACGCATTTTTTTTAAGCCAATCACAGATCCTTTGGAATCCATAATATCAAATAAAAATACTGAAAATCATGTAAAAACATATGTACCAAACGAGAACAGCAAGAATGATGATAATGATGAAGATGATGAATCACAATTTTATTTTTCACCCCTTATCTCTGGAAATAAAAGGAGTGAAAATAAAATGTCTCATTTATCAGCAAGTCCTTTAACACCTAACATATGTAATACAGAATTAAAAAATTGTAGCACTCCTGTTCAGGAAAAAGTATTTGAATATAAAAACCTTAATATACCTTTTGGAGTGCGCAGTGAAAATGAAAAAATAATGATAGGCAATAGCAATGTACTATTTTCAGATAATATATATGATAACGATTATGCTCAAATTTCACAAGCTAAAATAGGAGACAAGAGTTATGACATTACTCCTGGTTTAAGTGAGTTATTATTTCAAAGTAAACCGGATAGCGGAAAAGTGACAGAAAAAGATAAAATAGTTTATAAAGATATTTTATGTCAAACAAGCGCGCATAGGAGAAATTTTAATCCGGAGAATCAAATCAGAGGTGATAAAGGAATGAAGTACTGCAATTTTATAAAACCACTTTTCTTTGAAATTGAATCTGATGATATCAAACATGGCGGTGCTTTGCCCAAATTGAAGAAATACAAAAAAAATACAGATTTCATTTACTGGGATGATCCGAATGAATTAATTGAACGATTGAAAATTTTGATAGCTTCTAAAGATGCGGGTAACACTGCTCATGATAATGAAATAATATCAATAATTGAAGAGTTAAAAGAGGCTAATGTAATAAAAGGGTGAATAAAAGAAACTATATTAGTTAGTTCTGCTCAGTGTTTTCTGAGCTATTGAATATGAATGTTGATAAATTCGGTCTCCATGTACACAAAAAACTTAAAATTAATAATGTAACTACAGAATGTGTTGGAAACGATGCTCAGTACAATATATTACAACATATTGGAGTGCCTATTGACCCTAATGATTGTGCTAATAAAGAATACGTAGACAAACAAATAGATAAACTGGCAAAACAACTAAAAAAGATTGATGATGCTGTATTACAATTAAATCATGAAATAAAAGGAGCTGACAGAAAAATTGACACCCTAAGTGATAAAATTAAGAAAAAATGAGTAAAGAGAGTGTTGTAAATGAAATTCATAAAAATGTGAGAAAAAATTTTCCTCGTAGACATGTTATAATGAAAGATATTGATGATTTATGGCAAGCTGATCTTATTGATATACAATCGCTGGCAAACGAAAATTCTCAAAATAAATATATATTAATAGTCATCGACACGTTTTCGAAATATGTCTGGGCATTTCCTCTTACATCAAAAAATAAAGAAACCGTGTCTAAAGCTTTTGAGTCATTACTAAAAAAAGGTCGCACGCCTAAAAACTTACAAACAGATTTAGGAAAAGAGTTTTATAATTCAGATTTTAGTAAATTGATAAAACAACACAAAATTAACCATTATTCAACATTTTCTACTAAAAAGGCTTCTATAGTGGAAAGAGTTATCAGAACATTGAGAAGTAAATTATACAAAAAATTCAGTTTACAAGGAAACTATAAATGGATCAACGGCTCATTAAAAAATATCGTACAGGAATATAACTCTACATATCATAGAACAATTGGTCTCGCTCCAGAAAAAGTTAACCATAGCAATAAAAAAATAATATTGAAAAAATATCAATTATTGCAATCACACACACCTCAGCGAAAATGTTATAAATTAAAAGTTGGGGATTATGTTCGAATAAGCAAGTATAAAGGTACATTTGAGAAAGGATTCACTCCTAATTGGTCAACAGAGGTATTTAAAATAATAAAGATACAATATACACATCCACTCACATATATTTTGCAAGATGCAAGACATCGACCTATATTAGGAGCATTTTATGTTGAGGAATTGCAAAAAACTCGGCATCCTAATATCTATCTAGTTGAAAAAATTTTAAAGAAAAAAGGAGATCAGTTATATGTGAAATGGCTAGGTTTACCTAAAAATGAAAACAGTTGGATACATAAGTCAAACCGTTTATAGTTACCATTCCACAAATAATGCTTTTAGTCGTCGTTTGGTCGTAAGCAGGAACAGACCATTTTGAATTTTAACTATGAATAAAATATCGACTTCTAGACAGAAGTCATCTCGCGTTAAAAAAAGAAATGCTTTAGAGAGCACCTTCAAAAACATTGTTTCTCGTACAAAGAAACACATAAGAAATTTAAAACCCAAATGTAAAAAAGCTGCCATAGAATTGGCAATAGCGGCCGCAAAAGAAATTGCCTCAGACCTACCGCAAAATGCCATTAGCTTGCCTCGAATAATACCTTTACCAAAAACCGGAGGTTTTTTACCACTTATTCCAATATTTGCTGGACTATCAGCGGCCGGTAGTCTAGCTGGTGGAGCTGCTGGTATAGCGAAAGCGTTTAATAATGTAAAGAATGCAAAACGACGCTTTCAGGAATTAAAACGACACAATGAGAGAATGGAAGCATTATGTATTGGAAGAGGATTGCATGTCAAACCGCATGCTGATGGCTTAGGAATATATACTACGAAGAAGGAAAAAAACTGAATAATCGGCTGCCCAATCGAGCGCTAACTAATATTGATATTTTGCACCATGCAAAAAAAATTCCTTTTTTTCGAGGAGTCTTTATGAGAGATGAATTACCTAAACATCCTCAAAAAATGGAATGTGGTGTTCTAAATTTGGATAGCTCTCAAAACCCTGGTACTCATTGGGTAGCCTATGCAAAGTTAAATGAATACGTGGAATACTTTGACAGTTATGGTGATCTGAAACCACCTCTAGAGTTAGTTAAATATATCGGTCGAAATATAAAATACAACTACGACAATTATCAACAAGACAACACGTTTAAATGTGGTCATTATTGCTTGAAATTTCTTAAAAATTTTTGGCAAAAGGCGTTATAGTGAAATATAAAGCTCTCCTCAAAAAACTTAAAGTCATTTAGATTCTGTCCGCCGTTATGTCTCACACGTTTACAATAACTGGGAGAAAATCGATACTGGAATCAAATTATGTCCCACCTTTAATATTAGATGGTAAATATGAATGCGGCTTAGTATATTTTTCAGCTTTTAATTGCATACCAAACATAACTGAAAATCACAATTTGTTTGTCTATGGGGAAAAAGAAAATAAGATCAAGTTTCCGACAGGTATTTACGATTTACAAGATTTGAATGAGTATATTCAAGAAAGAATTGGTAACTGTCAGATTTATATAAGACCTAATAATAACACTATGACATGTTCTATATATTGTAATGAATCTATACATTTTGATAAAGAAAATAGTATTGCACCAATACTTGGTTTCCCTAATATCAAATTAGAAGCAAATAAATGGCATGAGTCCACGAGTCCTGTGAACATTCTACCAGTGTCCGTTATAAGGATCGAATGTGATCTTGTACAGGGATCCTACACAAACGGAGAACCTACACACATTATTCACGAATTTATACCAAACGTTCCTCCAAGCCATAGGTTTGTGGAAATTCCTAGGAATGTAATTTATTTTCCAATCAAACATAATATCATTTCTTCAATTACTATAAAAATATTAGATTTGGATGGGCAACACATTAACTTCAGGGCAGAAAATATTCAGCTGTGTCTCCATTTGAGAAAAGTAAAATGATTATATTCAACGATAACAAAAACAACATGACTAATAAAAACTATAGCACAGTAAGTAAGAAAATTAATACCAAGTCTGCTTTTAAATCAACTAGACGTATTCGCAAATTGAAGAAAGTTAAAAAAAATAATAAAAAATTCCTCGAAGCACTTGGATTCAGAACATGAATATTCTTCAGATAAATAACTCTACTCAGTTTGATAACTCCATAGAGAGTTATGAAGTTCATTTTTATAACCCCTATAATAACAGTTTTAACGAAAATGATGAAATACGTATACCTATTCATCAACAAGACATCTATGTATTACCAGCAGCTAGTTCTATTTACATAGAAGGGATTGCTTCAGTGTGTAACAAAGATGCGAGTGGAAAAATTGTTAAAAAAAATGTAAATTTTACTAACAATGCAATATCATTCCTTTTCCAAGATATTAGATATGAAATAAATGGTATTGAAATTGATCGCATAAGAAATGTTGGTATAACTACAACAATGAAATCATATATTTCGTTAAACAATGGAGAAAGTAAGGCAGCTGAAGCTTGGGGCTGGAAAATTCAAGGATTAAAAAATTCAAGCGGCGAGTTCAGCATTCTTTTACCTCTCAATAAATTATTAGGGTTTGCTGAAGACTACAACAAAATTATTTTAAATTGCAAACATGAACTTATTTTAAATAGATCTAGTACAAACCTGAATAGTTTAATTTCTGGAGCTGACGATATTGTAAATTTTAATATTCAAAGGATTCAATGGCGTATGCCCCACATTAAAGTTTCTGATCAGCAAAGATTAATTTTGTTAAAACATTTAGAAAAAGACAATCCTATACATATAGCATTTAGAAACTGGGATTTGTATGAGTATCCCTTATTACCAAAAACTACAAAACATTCATGGGCTATAAAAACAGCATCTCAGTTAGAGAAACCGCGCTATGTAATATTCGGCTTGCAAACTAATAGAAAAAATAATAAAACTGAAGACGGTTCAATCTTTGATCATTGTGCTTTGACTAATGTTACATTATTTTTGAATTCTCATTACTATCCTTATGATGCATTAAACCTTAAGTTTGATGAGAATAAGATTAGTATATTATATGACATGTATACTAAATTTCGCCAGTCGTTCTATAACCTTCCACAAGATCCGCTGCTTGACATTCAAACGTTTAAGGAAAAAGCTCCTCTTTTTGTTATCGACTGTTCGAGACAAAACGAAAATTTAAAATCTGGTCCGGTTGATGTGCGATTAGAAATTGAAACCTCGAGAGATATTCCCAGTAACACCTGTGCTTACTGTTTGATAATCAACGATCGACTTATTGAATATAAGCCGCTAAGTAACATTGTGCGCAAGTTATCATGAATGTTATTGTAGACGTACAAGGGTTTAAAACCTATCAAAATGAATTTATACCGAAAGAATTTGCTTTAGTATGCAACGACCAAATTCAAGTATTACTAATAAAACCTCCTTTTCATTATAATGAGCTGACGAATGAGGAAAAAAAACAGGTAGGCTGGATAGAGCGAAATCGAAAAATGTTGTGGAGCGAAGGAATAGTTTCGTATGATTTTTACACACCTTATTTGAAACACTTTTTAAGACATAAAAATATTTATTGTAAAGGATTAGAAAAAATGACATGGTTGAAACAAATCCTGAATAATACAAATGTTTTTAATTTAGAAGATTATGGTTGCCCAAATTTATTAACTCTGTACAATTTATATGACACAAATTCTGATATTTATAGTTGTATTTATCACCCCACAATATGTGCTTTAAAAAATGTAACTTGTTTGAGAAAATGGTGTAAATTAAATAATAAAGTTTTATGAAAAATAACTGAGTATTTAAATCATACCTATTTAAAACATCCTTACAATACCTGACAAATACAAATCTTCACATAGAAAGAAAAGGGTTCTCCATATGCCTCACACGCATCGCCAATTTTTTTCCGTGTGAAGTTTGTTTAGCAAAAAACCCAACATGCGAATTATAACGCAAAACGTAGGTAGGATCCTCAGATCATAGAAGTAAGTATCATAGTAGTTACTCAGATCATAGTAGTTACTTCTATGATCTGAGGTAGGATCTATCATAAGGATTGGGTTGAATCGTAACAGACCTTGCGCCCGAAAGGTCAGCAGCTCTAGCAATTATGAGTCGAACCGTTGTGACAGTTGCGAGTTGGGTTGAAGCGAAAGGATAGCTCTTGTATTGATGAAACTGTGTAGTTTTTGTTAGATCGGTTCAGTTCAATTCGCAACTGATCATGCAGGCGAAAGGACAGCTCATGTAGGGTGAATTGGGGCATTCTGGATGCACTCGCTCGAGCGCAGCGAGAGCGAGTGATCCAGAAGCCCCAATTATACACTACTGATATCATCCATGTACAGTACTACAGTGTTAAATCTCAAACTATCCAACACTTTATTCAAAACTCTTTGGAAAACCGCGGGCGCATTTGTAAGTCCAAATGGCATTCTATTGAATTCAAACTGACCATCTGGTGTTATAAATGCGGTTTTCTCCTTGGCTTTCTCAGTCAGCTCAATTTGGTAGTACCCAGAAGCAAGATCCAAACTAGTATACAATGAATATCCTGCTAATCTATCCATCTGGTCTTCTATTCTCGGAAGGGGATAGTGTTGCTTTTGTGTTTTGCGGTTTAATGATCTATAATCCACGCATAATCTTTTTTCACCGGTCTTTTTCTGAACCAGAATAATGGGACTCGCAAACGGGGAGTTGGATTCACGAATAATGCCGTACTCTATTAATTCTTTAGTCATCTCCCTTACTTCAGCGCGTTCAGCGTGCGATAATCGATAGGGTCGATAGACCACTGGCTGAGAATCCGTTAATTCAATATTCATTTTTTCGATACCAGTACATCCTAACTCTTTAAGGTTAGTTGCAAAACAACATCTATATTTGTTAAGAAGGTTTAATAACTCTTGCTTCTGATCACCATTGACTTGCTCACCAACTTTTATTTCACTGAGGGTAAAAGGTTTACTTGAGCCCACCACCTTAATTTCTTGTATATTTTTTCTTTTGGAAGTTACTAATAGTAGAGACTGAGCGCGCGTAATTAGTTGTTGTTTTTTAAATGGCAAAATATTATCAGTCATGTTTACGATTACTACAAAACCTCTTCCAGTATTCAAGGAATAAACACCTTCCTCAAGGAAATACTCATTGTCTGGTTTAGTCCTTACACTACTGTTAACCAGAATAGGGCCAGAATATTCACAATCGCTATGCACCTTGATAGTATTTACACCCGGTTGTAGCTCACAATCACTGGATACCTGAAGCTTTATCTTAATTGGATCAAGATCTCTGTGTGCAACAATCAACTCAGAATCAGTCTTTATTACTTGAATAAATGGAAGTTCGGTGAAATTTTGCCCAATAAGCAACGGACATTTCAAGAAAATATCTGGGACCACTAATAACTCGATTAAGGCTTTAACGCCTTGAAGCTCTATGTTTGCTTTAAACTGTCCTAAGGAGTTTACCTGTGCCCCCCCGAAACCTGACATAGTTATGGTTTTAGTTTTATCCCAAGTACCTATCAAGTCAACAGCATCAGATTCCCTCACTAACGAGCAATCGCTGCCCAAGTCAATAAAACATTGATATTTAGTGCCGTTAACTTTAACTTCTTGGTAGTATTTCTCACCGTTTTTATTTAGTCATAAGGATTTTTTTATCAATTTCGCTTACATTTTTATTATCCTTGGACTTACGATAGCAATTTGCGGCTTCGTGACCAATAATTGAGCAAAAAGAGCATCTTTTTATAGGTTTTGGACATTTTAATGTAATGTGTCCTTCCTCCTTGCAGTTAAAGCAAATGACATTGGTTTTTGTATTATTATAAGTCCTATCCTTTGAAAAAGGCGGTCTCCTAAATGCAGGCAGCAGTTTTTTTGTTTTGGTATTGCGCAAATAAGTAAGCAATTTATCGGGGTCATCGAATTGAGCAGCTTCAGCTCCTAACCGGACGGCCCTATCATCTATGCCAAAAATTACGCATTCTACAGCACGTTTTCCTTTTATATCACAACGATTTAACAATGCAATTTTTTCATAGAAATAGTCTTCCAGATTTTCGCCAAACTTCGCTCTCTTATCCAACATTTCAGATAACATTTGCCCGTAGTTTTCCGCTGCCGGAAAAGCTGCCTTTAATTTGTCCTGCCATTGGGACCAACTATATTTTACAGTTGTTAATCCCTCGTACCACCGTTTCGCATTGCCCATCAATTTCGGAATTATGTAGTAAACTATTTGTTTATCAGATCAATTATAAATGGTAGCTATTTCAGTAACTTTACTAATCCAAGTATTTATATTTTGATTTTTAGCAGAAGGGTCAAACTCAGGTATTAAATTTGAGTTGCTAAACTTGTCACTACTACCATCAGAAATTCTTTTCAACATTTCAGTAAACTTTAGCATAAACTCACTTGTATCTTTACTGTCATCTTGCATCGCTCGCATACGGCTACGGCTTCTCTCGCGGTGCTCTGGCCGATGTCTGCTCGGGCTGTGTCGGCGACTGCGAAGATGGCTGCGCCGGCGACTGCGGCTGCGACTGTGTCGTAGCTCAGGACTGCTGTCGCCGCCATGGTCCGTTGCGCATTGATGTTTTGAGCTCCCGGGCTGCGGCCCAGGGCTGCGCAGCAATCGACGCTGCTCTGCTCTGCGCCTTACGGTGTCATCCCGCGGCCCTAGCCGGTATCCCAGGCCAGCGGAATGATGTTCTTCTTTTAACATGTTGCCGTCACGCGCCACTGCATCTCTTCTGGTGCCGCCATCTCGCCGTGACCTTAGACTGTGCCGGTAGTCACTACAGGATCCCAGGACCAGGCTGCGACTTCGACTGCGGCTCTGCTCTGCCTGACTATTGCGCCCAGTCAGGCGTCGGCTGCGGCTTCGTGATGCACGTGAAACCACTTTCTCAACGTTCATGGTGCTGTAATAACAGGAAAAAAATAAAAAGGACAGACGAGATTAACAAAAGGGACATTAAAATAAGGCTTTTTTACAAGCAAGAAATTCTTTTAGAAATAAGAAATTCCGTCTCAAGGTTAAGAACTCAACAATGTATTTTGTTTTATATCGATGCTTAAATAAAAAGTATTACCTACCTAATATTCGACTTTTTTTTTCTCAATAGAAATATTATTTTTATAAAAAGTAATTGTAATACAGTTATTTATACTCAGATTGGTTTTTAATACAATTTTACATGATTATAAACATCATGTATTTATTTATAGTTATGTTTTAAAACAAAAGTAAAAAAAAAATAAAAAGTAAATAAAATAATACCCCATTATTTATATTTCATATCATATTTACTTAATTTGCATTTTTACATTATGATTGTAATTTTTTTATATAATCTAATAATTAAGAATAACAATAAATGGTAATTGTAACGTTATTTTAAATTGGCAATTTTTTTTTTTTTTTTTTTTATATATATATTTTTTTTTTAAAAAAGCCGTTAATTTATATGTAAAAAAAAAAAAAAAAAAAAAATTTTTGTCTATTTATTCATTTTTTTTTAAATATAATTTTTAACATATTTTACAATTGTTTTGCAATTATAATGAACATATTTACGTTTTAATTTGACAAATAATCCAAAGGATTATTTTTTTATCATGCCTGTGCCTGTTTGAAAATCTTAGGAAAGATAAAAAATAAAAACTTATTTACCTTAAAAGGCGTAGCGACGATCCCACTTCTGAAGTGTAATAAAGATGGAGACAACCCTCGACAATAAAAGATTTTCTTCAGAGTCACATCTTTATTCTTCGACAGCCAGAATGATAATGCCCAAAAATTCACAAGACAGCTCCTTTTATACACTCCCACTTACACAAACCACGTGGTTAAACCAAAGTGTTTAATGTAAGTGGCAATGATAAGCATAAATCAAATTAATAAAAATAAACATGAATTCTAATTTGATTTTAACTTAATAATAATTTTATTGTAATGATTAAATATACTTAATTTCTAAATTTTACATTCAACGGAAGTTACTCTTTATTGACACATTTAAAATCAGAAAAAGGCCTAAATGAGAAATGGAAGAATTAAATTATTCATGAATACAATTATATATTCTGTAACATTTCCTGAAAGTAATAAATTATTATTATTCCCCTTAACAAGTCGGCTTGAATGCTCACAAGATACCCATTGCCTAGGGCAGAGTTTTTATTTAACAATCTGAGCGGGGGAAAGCGGTTCACTCAAATAGACCTATCCGAAGCCTATAATCAAGTGGTATTAGATGATTCGAAAATACTAACAGTGATAAATACGCATAGAGGTCTTTTTGTTTACAACAGATTGTTCTATGGTATTTCATCAGCGCCAGCGATATTTCAGCGTATTATAGAGGCAATAATAGTTAACATACCCCATTGCACCAATTTTCTTGACGATATTTTAATAACCGGAAAGTCCGAGGTGGAACATCTCAGAAACTTGCACGATTTTGTAGACTAGATAAGGCGGGGCTAACGGTTCGTAAAGACAAGTGTACATTTTTTGCTAAAGAGGTACGCTACTTAGGTTACATTATTTCGGAAAAGGGCATATGTACGGATGAGAAAAAGATAGAAGCAATAGTGAAAGTGCCTAAACCTAACACAGTAACTGAACTAAAATCTTTCCTTGGGATGATAAATTTTTATTCAAAATTTTTGAAAAACTTCTCAGAGATTTTATGTCCATTATATGAATTACTAAAAAAAAATGTGCCTTGGCAGTGGAGAGAAATACAGAATGATGCGTTCGAACAGGTAAAGACTAAGTTAATTACTAGTCCAGTATTGATGCATTACGACGAGCAGCTTCCGCTGATCCTAACGTGTGACGCTAGCGCTCGCGGCGTGGGTGCAGTGTTGACCCAGCGCACAGCTGACGGCGAGCGACCGGTTTCTTATGCATCTCGCACGCTTAGCCCCGCAGAAGCGAATTACAGTCAGATGCAGAGAGAAGCGTTAGCGATAGTTTTTGGTGTTAAGAAATTTCACACTTATGTTTATGGGCGTAAGTTCACCTTGAGAACTGATCATCAGCCCTTAGTCATGATATTTGGACCGAAACACGACATTCCGCACACGGCAGCGGGGCATTTAGTAAGATGGGCTATTTTACTGTCTGGTTATCAGTACGAAATAGAGTATGTAAGATCAGAGTTAAATCAGGCCGATGCCTTATCCCGCCTGCCACTAGCAGCCACGGATGAATTTAAAACAAATAATGACGATTGCGTTTTTATCAAATTTGTTGAAGATAATTTCGCCCTTAATACCAGTGACATAAGAATTGAATCCACGAATGATAAAACTATTTGCAAAGTAATTTATCATCCCTCGTCAAACGGGGAAGCGGAAAACGCAGTTCGTATATTCAAGAGGGCATTGAGAAAAGCGGACATTGAAAGGATACCAATTCAGAGTTTTCTGCAACGATTTTTGACAGATTATAGGAACAGTGTCCATGGCACTATGGGTCAAACCCCGGCAAATCTCATGTTTGGAAGGCCTATTAGGACTAGATTAGACTTATTACGCTCTGGCTTACTAGAACCTATTACTGATAAACTTAACAAACAAGCAGCTATTAAAAAGGGCAAAAGCAGTAAATGGAAACCGGGTAACGTAGTCTGGGTGCGCAATTATAGCCAAGAAGGACAATCTACTAAGTGGACAAAAGCAACAGTTATTTCTAAAATAGGAAACAATGTTTTTGAGGTCCAGACTGTAGGTGGGTCGAAATGGATACGCCATGCTGACCAAATGCGGTCTTCCTCGGTGATCATGGGCGGGGGCGGCGCAGAGACGGTCGCGGTGACGTCACCGACTGCGCGCGAAGAAATAAGAGCCGAAGGTACCGCGGTTACACAGGCAGCTGCACTGAATGCGCCTGCGACGGGTAACAGACCGCTGGAGGCACCGCCGCTGCCGATAAATATTCCGAGACGATCAACTCGTATGCGAAGACCGGTAGAACGTTATGGAATAGATACACAGGTGAAAAATATGTAAATAACATTAATATCGAAGTAAACCGTAGTGATTTTGAAAGTAAAGGTTATGTTTCATTGTATATAATATAGAATTCAGATAGTATTATGGGTCAACAATGTTATATTGTGTTTAAAGAGGGGGTAGTGGAGTGTGCTTGTGTGTGTACCCTGTACGTACGTCTAGCTAATGAGGTGCGACGCACGCACACTAACGTTCAGTTGGATTAAACGCTTGTATGGACTAGACGCGTATTATTACTCTGCTCCCAGTAGCTACCCAAGACACTACACTTTCTTCTACGGCCAGCATTTACTAACAGGATTTGAGAGCGAGGATGTTGAAGAAATGGGTGCTCCAGAACCTCCTCCGCGAAATCCAAACAAGCGAGTGCGGCCTTCCAAAAAGAAAGCGCAGACTACAACTTCTTACATTGTAAAGAAATCGCGGCGTAAAGGTTTGCGAATGATAAAAATCAAAGTGATTGACTTATCCAGTGACAGTGAAGTGGAAACGTCGAATGCGCAGTATATGGTGATGGACCATACCGACGAAATAATGGACATGACCGAAAATTTACTTGACAGAATGAGTAGGAAGTTAAGTAATAATGGTAATGATTACTAAGCGTTTATTACTATATTGCTTATTATTAGTATTATGTTTGAAATTATATTCAAATAAAATTTTCTTTAAATTTCATTCGGTAACTAGCATTATGGTATAATTCAGTAATACTTTATAATTATATTGAACTGTTTCAAATATTCTAAATCTCAGTTATAAAATAGAATAAGTGTTACCGATGTTAAGATGCGAATCATTAAAATATATCTTAAATTAGACTGACTGTTTTTTTTCTTTTTCTCAGTAACAAATAAATAAAACAAAGAAATATAAAATTACGTAGGCATACATTTATTTTCCATAAAATAATAATTAAACACAAATTCAATGGTAAGAACTTAATTATAAAAATTATAATATTGACACTCCATTGTCCACACACCATCTTCTTATACATATAACATTTTTTTAAGCACAGTAATCGTTATGAATAAGAAAGTTATACTTACTACATTTATTTGTACAGTAATAAGAAATTAAGGTCTTAAGATTAGGTATATCCATTTCGCCAACGTCCTTTACAATGCTATTCGGACATAGCTCCTGAACCCATTTACATTTTTCGAGCCCCTTTAAAACTAAGGTTTTACCAAATAAGGATGACTAAATCATTCTCTTGAATTTATCAATCCTTCACTCCAGTAGATGCCCCGATTTTTTCCCGAGCCAAACAACTTGTTTCTTTTCTTCGTCAGTTAAATGTTTGAAAAGAAATGGGGGTTTTATTAAAAAAACTTCTGTACTGTCACTTGTTGCTGTAGCAAATTCTTTGACAATGAAATTATTTTTGTAGTCTTTAAAGCCTTGTAAATCTACAAAAATATATTCCGGATTCATGATATTTTCTTCACTATACTGGTACAGTATGCAGTTGTTTTGTCCGGTATCGCTATCTCGCTCTCAATTTCAACACGAACGTCGACAGGCCCAGTCTTCAACGTATCATTCTGACGACAGCAATCAATTACAAATAATGGAGTTTTTTCTTTGAAATCGATATAATTTAGCAGGGGTTCTAGAAGACGGCTGTAGTAAGACTGTTGAAATTTAGCATACAACTCGTATAATAAAGCATAATTATCATTGCTAAATTTAACGTTCAGGTTTTCATACGGGAAGTAGGTTGAGTTTAAAAACACTTTTACGTCACGCAAGTTACAATGATCGAATCTGGACATATTCTGAAATCCATTGTTCTTGCGGTCTTTCTGTAATCCGATGATAACGTATCTTGGCTTTTCTATCTGTGATAAAGTTTTGTTTGACCATGTAAATGCTTCGTTGTTTGAGGTAAAAGTGGATATCATAAAGATCCCACTTTATAAACGCTACATGAATAGCTCTGTCTCTTTCTAAATACCTAAGCAATTTGATTCTCTCTCTATCAGACACCTTAACGTAGGGCACTCGCCACATAATTTTATCCATTACGATGTCTTCCACAACCTCATTATTATTCAGTTTAATTGCATTCATGTTCGTATTGCTTCGCAAAAGTATAAGCTCATGCTTGCAATTTATTATAATTTTTGTAATCCTCTGCAAACCCAAGGATTCTATTGAGTGGAAGACAGCCTGAAAAAAGTTCCACCCGTTGCGTTTTTAATACCGTCAATGTTCCAACCCCATGCATAAGACATTTTTGATTCACTTTCATTAATTGATAATAAAGATTTCATTGCGGTTGTTATGCCTGCATTTTTAATCTTGTCGATGTCAACCCCATTTAATTCATAACGAATATCTTGAAATAAAAATAGTATTGGGTTG